>JASAMX010011135.1:0-14639 GCA_030248175.1 Microlaimidae sp. YZB2_3 | reverse complement strand
TCCCAGATGAAATTAGTAATTTTTTGTCAAAAACATAATTAACTTTTAAGAAAAACATAATATTAAATATACTTAAAATGGTAATCTAATAATTATAAAAAAAAAAATAAAATTAAAAAAAACATTAACATTAATAATAGTACACAAAATAGTAATTAACTTAAAAAAATATAAAAACAAATTTTAAAATAAACCCAACTTAAAAGTGCGGTATACTAAATCGTGGCGTTTTTCACTTGGATTTTGGTATCAATCGATGCGTCAGGTTTTATTGAATAAAAAATTGTATTACAAAAAAAATTAATTTTCAACGGTTGTCCAGATAGTAGCAAGAATATCACTTGGTTATTCCAGATATTTTTTTTTGTTACCAAACACCAGCCACAGTGTGTTTCGTTTGCTTACGTTGGACTTTGAAACGCTTTTTTTTGTAAAAATTCAAATGTATTTAGAATATTTTATATGCAAATTTTGCTATGAGAAGATACAAAATTTTTAATTATACTGATTTCTGTGTCTTTTTATTAATTATATTGCAGTTATAATGTTTTATTTTAAATAAACGATTTTATGTATTCTGGGTTCAGTTCAATATTGGCAGGGTTTCTTTAATCTCTAATTTTGCGTACATATTTACTGTTGTTTGGCTGACTGACCCGCAAAAAAATCGATGGAATAATGAAGCGATAATATCTAGACAATCGCTAAAAATTAATTTTTTGTAATACAATTTTTTACCCAGTGAAACCTGACGCATCGATTGATACCAAAAAGAAAGCGAAAAAAATACACCATGTTTTAGTATACCGCCCCATTAATGATTTTAATAATTAAAAAATCCCAAAATTGTTAAATTTAACTTGTATTATAATATAATCCAAAAATTGCCAAACAATTCAGCACTCAGTGGAAAAAATCGCAGGTGTGTCTGGCAATTACAATGGATTATGGAATCATAAATGCTCTTTATTACCTATCAAAGTTACTATAAAAAGTGGCAAAAAATCACAGCAATTTATCCTAGTTCTCCTTTGTTTTTATGTTTTTGTTAATGTTGTGCATTTTTTGTTTTATATATGCTTGTTGGTGTATGTTTATATATATATATATATATATATACATATATATATATATATATATATATATATATATATATATATATATATATATATATATATATATATATATATATATATATATAGGCATTCTTCAAGTATAACAAGTATAACCCATTTAAGTGGTCACCGGAAAGAAAATACTGGATGAACTACTTTAAACATGGACGAACTACTTCTTTAAAACCGTTAATTTTTAATTTTTTAATAGATCCTAGACAAATTAATAAATTTAAAAAAATTATCATGACAAAACTCATAAACAACCTGAATCCTGGACTATAGGCCTTGGTTTTTCTAAGCAACCTAAGCAAAACCTGAAAATCAAACAAAACATTAAATTTAGCTTGATTTTAAGGTTTTGCTTAGGTTGCTTAGGGAAATTAAGGTCTAAAGTCTACGATAAATGTTATTTGTGAGTTTTATCACGATAATTTATTTGAAAAATAACAGTTTTAAACAATCCATCTTTCTGGTGACCACTTAAATGGGTTATATTTAAAGAATGCCTTTATATATACATATATATATATATATATATATATATATATATATATATATATATATATATATATATATATATATATATATATATATATATATGTTAATATGTTATTAGGCTTAATGGTTTTAATGACGAATGCAACACCAAGGGCTTTTCTAGATAATGCAGCTGCAGGATATGGACCAAATAGAACCTGCTGGGGGACAAGGAGCTTTAGGTGAATCCCAATTTTATTCTATGTTTTATTTTGAATTTTCAGTGGATTCGTAGTGTGTGACAGCGTGGACTTTTTTGTTTGCTAAGTGTTGTTTTTAAGCACTGGCAAGCATTTAGTCACAACATTTGATGAAGTTGTACGGTTACAAGTTACAAATATTTTTAGGCGTTTGTGCCAAATACAGATTAACAAGAACATTAAAAATTGTTTATTTTTCAAGAAAAAAGAAACGCAAGAGCGGCGCGGGAGCGAGACGGACCAGCGGGAGACGCGCGCGCGAGAGGAGAGGTCACGGATGCAGGGCGCGGGAAGGGAGAAAGCCGCGAAGGGGAGCGCAGATGGCAGCGAGAGCAGGCGGAAGAGGAAGGATAGAATGGCTTATGGCTATAATGACAAATATAAAAACTAATGATAAATCTTCCTAATTCTATACCAATCGAACGCAAAAGCGGCAGAAGCGGAGTAAAGGCCAGCAAGATAAGCACGAAGGTTACAGCGAGCGGATAGCAAGCGCGCAAGCCCCTGTGCGAAGATTACACAGAGAAGAAGAGCAGAAAAGAAAGCAGAGGTAGGAAGCGATAGTATACGCAGACAGGGGAGGGCGGGGAAAGACGGAAAAAAAAAATTAAAGGGATATATATGCACTACTCAGTACTTGTTAAAAAAATACCTCCAAAAAAGCAACTGTTACCCTTTTTCATGTACGAAAAAATTAATGGAAATGTTTTTGTAATAATGGTTTAATATACGATTTTCCGTAAAAAATGGGGGTTAAATTTTTTTGAATTGCGAAAAAACGTGGATTTAATTTAATTTGGTGAATTGTAAAGCTCCAAACATTTCCATTGAAATTTATGATTTTTCAACCGCCATAATTAATAGCTTTCGTACTCTTGATCTGTTGTGTGTGCATATTTTAGATTTAATAAAGGCCTGGGGTTTATAAAACTTTTTTAGAAAAGTTGAGCAGATGGGCTTGTGGAGCAGTCGAATAGCGCCTGTCGTACTTCCAATCCCACAATCAAAATTTTTAAAGTCAATGGATTTTTAAAATTAATGGACCCCCGTGAACATTTTTTTATTTAATATTACTAACTATTTGAATTATAATTGTCTCAATAAATCATATAAATTCAAAACAAAAAAAATATTTTTAACATTTAAACCGCATTCGTTTTTTAGTTTTTGCCACTCATTTTCGCATTTCGCCACCGCAATTTTGCCGTTGGGATACTTTAAAATATTTTTATACTCTTTTATTACAATAAATAATAAAATACATTTTATTTAAGTTAAAACTAATTTTGTTCTGAATCGCAACTGGTTTTTTATTGAACGCTGTTAAGTGAAAACTGTCCGGAGAGACCTTAAACTCGGCCTTCAATTTTGGGTGAAAAGAAAATTGGCTTTTTTTTAAACAAAAGGAGTAGCACAAAAGTAACTAGATGTTTGTTGAATAAAGTGTTTTTGCAAATGTTTTTATAGGTGTGATTCAGTATTATCAAAAATTTTTAGGCACAACGTGCATTTTTATGATTTTCCTGGATTTTTGCTCTGTGTTTGAGCAGCGTCAAATTTTAAACAGGGCAATATATAGCCTTGAATTAACGGATATTAAATTCTCAAAAATTTTATTACATTAATGTTCCTGTTTTTATATTTTTTTTTGAAAGAAATTTAGAATGCTTTAAAAGATTAGACTAAATACGTGTTATAAGATTACGGTAATTTCGGTCACCTTTGATTTCATAGAGAAGTGAAAAAAAACCTTCCGTTCTTTTTTAAAAGTTCTTTTTAGCCAGCCTTGAGATTTAAATCTAGTTGTACTGTACTGTATAATTAAAAATTTGCGCGTTTGGCTTATAGGAAGTTTATAAGCTTTCGATCAACTAAATCCAATATTTCACATTAAAAATTATATAATATAATTTTAAAATTTTATTTTTTAACTTTTTTTTGATGTGTATTTTTTTTGATTTCAATTTCATTTCCAATCTTCTGGATATTTCTGATTTTTGACATAAAAAATAATTTGAGACGAAAAACAAAAAAAGGTCATCTTTTACTTAGCACTTCGAAAAGTCTTTAAGCAAAGCGTAAAAAAATTCCCGATCAAAAAACTTACAGAAAACGCGCGCGCCAATAGGAAAATGTGCTACCGGGCCAGCTTGTTTTTGGTGAAGACATCCAATTTTTTATGATAAATTGAAAACAAAAACAGAAAGATCTTCGGTTTTGATTTCTGGGTTCCTCCTATACCGCTGAGAAACTCTCGCCCCTCAGTCACCCTTCAGTGTGTTATTTTTTTCCGGTTCCACTCCCTTTAGACCACCTTCGCCTAAAATAAAATCCTAAGCACGCCATAAAAAATGGTACTTTTCCCCATAGCGCAATCTCAGGTTGTAGAAAAATGCCAGGTCATTTTTTTTGCGGAAGGATGCAGTCATCTATAGTGAACATAGTAAAAATATGTGTCAAATAGTTACCCACCACGTACCATGATATATTTTATTATTTATATTTATATTTAGTATTTAGACACTAAAAAATAAGTACAAAGCTATTCATGAAATTTTCAGACCCCGCCCTTTGGACTGAGACCATTTTTCATGCATACCAGTTTGTGTAAAAAACGGACATAGTCCGTCCGACGTAGATCGGGTCCAAAAATTTTATGAATGATACTGGTAGTTTTGCTGCTTTTGCGATTCCGGTGTTCCGGGGGTTTCGCAGTTTAATAGACAGTTCCGGTTCCGGGTTCTGGATGTTCCGGGCGAAATTTGGAATTGCGGTTCCTGTTCTGAATTTGTGGAAAATCTGAATTTCGGTTCCGGTTCCGGTGGTTCCGCAGTTCCGCCCATCACTACTGCTTGGACATAAAAAACCTTACAAGATGTTTCGAAAATCTGAATCAAATGTTTTACGAACTTTTACACGCTAAACGTGGGCGTTATCGCTTGTTTTGAATTGCAGACACCGTATGAAATATTGGAACGCTTATTATAACACGGATACACTTATTACACTTATTATTATTGGAACGCCTAAAGGTTTATGGTTTAAGAATGGGACTCCAGAACATGGGAACATTATTGGGACAAGAAAAAATTCTTTTGACCTAAATCTAAAATTTATACTATTTATCTATTAGTTTTGTTTTTGATCTCCGTCGCCGCGTGTAACATTTTAGCTTATGAATTTTCGTCACGCAGTAGCTTTAAAAACTTGCGCAATTTTTTGTAAAACTTAGTAGTCGCTTTAAAATTTTTCAAACATTGTTTAAATTTTCCGTTTAATTTTTTTAAACTAAAAAGTTACATGAATAAATCACAATTCTACAATTCTCTTCAACCTTAGGTGTTCGTGTTCTATATCCTCTGCGATTAAAAACATCCAACAACGTTAATTCGATTATTATAGCAATATTTGTTTCTGGGACAAAATTTCTTAGGTAATGCACATTTGGACGAAATACACGTTAACGCTGGGTTATTAGTAATTTTAACAACTTTTGCTTTTGCTATATACTGTAATATAAATAAAACTAACTATGTATAAAAAAATTTAGTTGAAGCTATATAGCCGCATATTGTTCCATTTTTCTTTGATAGTAAACTTTCTAGACGGAACATAAAAAGCAGGCACTTCATTATATACTGTGCTCTGTTTTTTTATATCCACATCAGCAAGTTATTAAAATCCCACGATGTATATGCACATACACAATTGAGTCAATTTTTCATTTATTTAGATCAAAGTGGAAAATAACATTGTGCATTCACGTTATAATTTGCCACGTATAGCTACTGCTACCGAACAAAACGCTCTATTTTTGAATTCTAATCTTCATTTTATCTTTTTTTCTAATCTTCATTTTAACATTTCTATATCACAAATAAAATTTGTGGGTTTTTTTTTCAAAATTTTATTGGTTTTTGGAAACGCTTATTTATAGCTCGGGTATAATGTACGTAAAAACAGAAGTGAAATTTTAACAAGCTAAAAAGTTCCATTTCCCAAGTTAATTAAATTGTTAATTATCGCCCTCGTAGGCGCAGATGTGCGCAGTCCAATTTTCAGGATAAATTTTCAAACAATACGTAAATGAACATACAAAAATATAGAGAATTTTCATTAAATTTAAATGAAAACGTTTGTAGTTGGTCATTTTTCATATGTGACACTGATTTTAAAATGTTTTTTACTTTTTAATGTTTTTTTAATTTTTTGACACTGTCCAAAAATAAAAAAAAAAACTACACGAAACTTAATATTGTTTACTAAAAAACAAAGTTATTACACCAAAATTTGCAAGGAATACATTAGCATAATTTCTAAAACTTTCCAAAAATGCAAAAATGACGTACGTTGGTGAAAATTAATTGCAACCAAGTTAGAAACCTGTGAAAACAAGGGGTGGTGTTTATACAATGCGACACAAAAAGTGAAAAAATGTAGGGTTTGTAACCACATTCAGAGGATGCAAAACCAATGGTAGTATGTTTTAAAATTCATACTACAAAAGTTGATAAAAAATAACATGAGTTGGTGGTTCTTAACCAGGTTTAGAGGACACAAAACAAATAGTGGTATGTTCTAAAGTAATTACAGCAATGGTTGATAAAAAAATAAATTGTAAAGAATAACTAAATTTAGTAAAAGTTAAGTTTCGTTAAGTTAAGTTAAGTTAAGTTAGTTAAGTAAATGGATTTTTCCCACAAAAACTTGTAAAACTTAATAAAAAATTAAATGTTTATTATTTAGGACTGTAATGAATTCTTAAATTTTTTTCTTTTCAATTTTTTTAAAATCAATATGTTAAAATTAAGATTTGAAGTAAATAATTCATAACTCAATCTTTAAAAAGTAAACAGGAGATATTTATAAAATGCCTTACCAGACAAGACTGGGGCAGGGCACCTTTTTCTCAGATATGAAAACAGCCGGGTGACGAAAAAAAAGCACCCGTGGCAAAGGCGAAAAAAAAGCACCCGGTGTTAAGGCGGAAAAAAAGCACCCGTGCGCGGGGCGGAAAAAAAGCACCCGCCCTTAACCCGGAAAAAAAGCACCAGAAGGGAGCCTATGACAAATATCGTGTAGCGACGTTTATTTATTACGTTATCAGTATTATAACACTTAACTTAAACATCTCGTAGCGTTTAGCGGTTATTTATATTTAGTCAATGTAAGATTTTTATTTGGTTAATAAACACAAGATTAAATTAACAATTATTTGTTAAATAAAATAATTAAAAATAAAAAAAAATTAATACATTTCTTGTGTTCTGGTTAATTGTATGCTAACAAATTGCAAGCAATTTATGTTAACTGCAAATTCACACAAACTTTTAGTTTGCGGTTTTTTATCTATTTCTTTGTGATATCATAACAAATATGCTACAGTAATTTTTTATGTCATAATTTGCCGCAGGACAATAATGGATAATTACGCGGGAAAGCGAAAGTTCATGTGCAACCACTAAAATCTCGCGCACTATAAACTTACCACTTAATAAAGTTAGCGTTTACAAATGTAAAATAGAAAACAGTAAAACGAAAACAGTGCTAGGAAATATTTGAACATTTTATACACAATTTCCTTTAATCTCATTTGCACATTTAGCAGCTTTTTTAAGTTTATATTGGTGGTGCTGGTTTTAACATTTTTCAAAGTAAAGTAGTGGTGTGTTGGCAAAAATATTACGTAATAAATTTGAAATTAGGTCAAGCCGTTCACATTAATTAGGTCAAATTGTTTATATTAATTAGGCCGTGTTATTAACTATATAAACAAACATATTTTAATTTCAATTCGATGTTTTGTTTGTCTAATTCGATAATTTACCAAATTTGATTATAATCGTTAAAAAATGGCTGATTTCGGTGATGTGGAACCTTTCAAAGTTTTAAGTAATTGTAATCGACACCCAAAAATACAGTACCCAAGTCAACGTTGGCCCGGTTTGGTACCTCGAATTTACATAGAAAAACGCCACAGTTGATGGGGCCATATACAGATGTCAAAAGTGTTTTTCCGAAAAAGAAAATAATAACGCCTTACCTACTGTACCTACGATTATAATAAAAAACGGTCGTTTTCAGCACAAATCCAGATTATCCTAATCGAGACCACTATTGCGGAAATAATCTTAAAACTAAGGTCAGTTTTTTTTAGTTTTAGCACACAATATAATAAGATTAGTGATGTTTCCCGGAGCTCCGGAGCTCCTTCCGCTTTTTGGAGCTCCGGAGCAACCGCTGAAGCTCCGGAACTCCGGAGCTCAGCACTATTTTCCTACTAATTTTATGAATAATTAAAGAAAGATGCCATGGATTATTAAGTCAAATTTTTTTGTAAATTAAATTTTTTTCAAAACTTATTTAAAAACCAAGAAATGTTGAATGTTGAATTATGCTTATGTGTTGTATGTTTTCTGGAATAAAACTGACTTTGACTTAAAAACAAAAATAAAATATTTAATATTTAAAACTTTTGTAAAAGTATTTTCGTTTTTTACGCAATTATATGATTTAATTTGAAAATATTTATATAAAAATTCTATAAAAACAGTCATTTGATTTTTCAGTGTCAGCTTCAATCGCGGCGATTGTTATTGGGCAGGAATACGGGGTTCGTTTTCGTTCCTTTCCCGCTTCATGTCAACGATTTTTGTTTTCACCAATATTTGGAGTCGATATACGTAATGTAGACATAATTTCAGTCTTACCGTGTTCTTTAAAGGTCTCTCAGCAATATTATGTGGTAGCAAGTATATTTTTACCAACCTCATATTTAAAAATCATCTCCTTACTATGAGGTTTAATATGCAGAACTGCATATTACTTGTTTTATATTTGTGATCTGCCAACTGCAAATGCCAATTTTTTTATCAACTGCAATATTTTGACTATGAAGACAGGTTGAAGTTTTTAAACCTACAAAAACTGCAGGATCGGCGTAATGTTTGGAATCAATTTTAATGTTATAAAATAATTCATCAAAAAACTAGTATTCCTTCGCAAGCTTTTTTTTAATTTAATTTTAATTAAACCAGAGGACATTCATTAAAATTAAAAGTTCAAAAAAGTAGAATAAACCTAAGAAAATTTTTCTTTTGCAACAGAATTTTTTTAAATTGAAAGCATTTTAACCAAGAGCAAGTTACTGTTTATTGAGTTTCGAAATTAAAAAAAAATAATATATTTATGGTTCATTTCAGTGCTATGTAGTTAGAGCCTTTGAACTATTTTCTAGTTAACTATGTTTTCGTGTTTGCGATGGCGACCATAACCGGTTCGCAATGTTTTGATTTGTTTTAATCGTTTATCTAGAATAAACATTTTGACTTTTTCTAGCTTTATAGTTCTTAGCTGAAAATTTAGCAGACAATTTAACATTATCTGCAAATAATTTAATTTGGAAATGCTTAACACAATCAACAATGTCATTAATATATATTTAAAATAAAAATGGGCCAAAACAGAATCCTAAGGAACTAAGCTTTTACAGGAAATAATTAGGATACTGAGTCATTAGTTACAACTAGTAATCGACCGGGGCAGAATTTTTGCTGATGCCGGGGCCGGGGCCGGGGCCGGGGCCGGGGCAGGCGAAAAATTTAGCAGAATTTGTAATTTCGGTCATTTTTTTCAAATAAAAATCAAAATTTTTATTGTTAATTATTTGGTTTATGTAATGAATCGTCACATTTTAGAATTTAAGCACTTTGTGAGTAAAAGAAAACTTTTTTTATTACACAAAAGTTTTTTTTCTACTCTCTCAGCTCATTTGGTAGTTGGCTATTACCAAATTATTTGGTAACTTCATGTTACCAAATATTTAGTAACGGTTTACCAAATAATTAGTAGTGTGTACCAAGTAAAAGGTAAAGTGTGAAAAATTTACCAAATCATTAGTAGACTATGGTTTACCAAATAATTCGTTAAAGTTACGAAAATTTTGTAGTTACTACCAAAAAAATAATTATTTGATATTATTGATTTTAACACGTCGGTTTACTATACTAACTGTTCACGGAACAAAGTCTCATTTTTTGAGAGAAAATTTTTAAGCTACCTTCTATACTACAAAATATTAATTGCAAAAACAAACCCAAATGTTTCGGTCAAACGTAAAAAACTTAAATTTTCTGAAAAAGCACATGGAAGATGGAAAACATATTTAACTCAAATAGTTTGATAGTTGACGCTTTGCTTACATTCGTCTGCTACCCATTCTGCAATGATGCTATTTTATTTTGTACCAAATTGCTGAAGAATTAGTGTAAAATTTATTTTTGGACAACTAAAACTGGTAAGACAGATATAAAATTTGTGTTATATAAAATTAACGAGTTCTGGATGCAATTTTTTGCAAACTAAATATATTCAAGATATATTTTAAAATATAAGTATTTAAAAAAATCATGTTGTTGTTACATCTGTCTTTGATTAATTTATTCGATGTAAATTTCTTAAATGTCAAAAATTATTTTTGTCAAAAAATAGAACAAATTAAAAAAAAATTATTTTTTTATTTTTTAATTTGAATGTTTATACTTTCAATTGTGTATTAATCGATAAAATTAAGTTTTTAAGCTACAGAGATTTTTAACTTAACAAGACCGCCGAATTTATTTTACTGTATTACAGTACCAAAAATAAAGCAAATTTATAGTTTTAAATATAATAATTTTTGCTTTAAATGAGTGCGGCGGTATTTAATTGTCAATATTCTTAAATTTTTTTTTTGGAAGTTTAAAATCACCTATTTGATGAATTCTCAATTAAAATAATTAAAAGCCTTGAAATAATTTGTTATGGACAAATTATTTCATTTTTATTTAGTAGTAATTTAATTTTCCTTTGCTTATATGGCTGAAGTAAATTTAACTGACTTCATAAAATTGTATGGGGATATGAGAGGACCAATTAAAAATGTGTTTGTATGCCGCATAAAAAACGAATTGCAAATCACATTTGTTTTTATATTCCACCTTTTAGAAAATACAAAATTCTTCAACCAATTTTTTATTCACAAAAACTTTTTAGATTTGAACAAAATAGCTTTTTAAGCAATATTAAATAGCGATAAAGGTAACATCTTGTTATTAATTGGCCAAAAAATCCTATATTTAAACCTTGGACAGTTTTGCTGGACATTTTATAAAACACAGTTTTTGGGATTCGTGTTGGGGGTGCCACGGTAACTGACAAATTGTTAATAAAAATAAAAATTATGACTGTTGGCAGTATTACCCCGTTTCAAAAATTAATAAAAGCAATTTTATGGGAAAAAATCTTTTGGAATTAAATAGCGATAAAGGTAACATCTTGTTATTAATTGGCCAAAAAATCCTATATTTAAACCTTGGACAGTTTTGCTGGACATTTTATAAACACAGTTTTTGGGATTCGATGCTGAGCTAACTGACAAATTGTTAATAAAAATAAAAATTATGACTGTTGGCAGTATTACCCCGTTTCAAAAATTAATAAAAGCAATTTTATGGGAAAAAATCTTTTGGATTTGATGTGTGATGAATTAGTTGTGAAGTGTTAATTTTTTAAAGGTGCGGTACCGACCGAGTCAAACTTTTTGTTTTCGATCTTGGTTTTTTTTAAACTTTACCCCAGCCCCCAAAAGCCGACAAAAATTTTTTCATTAAAATATCTCCAGTGGTTCAGGAGATATGACCCTCCAAAAATGTCGTTATTTGAGAATTCTGTACATACTTGAAAAGTTGCTAAATGAGTACTGAAATTTTAATAACAAAATGTGCACTCAAAGAAAGCGGCTACTTGTTACTTTAATTTGATACCTTGATTGTTAAAATTGGTGCAATATTTGTCGAGATATTGCGTTTCCTACAAAAACCTGTGATAACCTGTGATTTTTTTTGCTAAAAACACCAAACTACGGCAGTTATTTAAAGTTTGTCCAACATTTTTGCCTACATTTCGTACAAAAAATTCGCTGGTTTTGCGAAAAAAAAGCGAAAAAATTGCGATATTTTGAGCACTATGCAACGATTATATTAAAATCATAATTTTTTTTTTATTTCATCCGGCATTTAAACTTGGAATAAGACAAATATGTATTTTGTTTTGCAAAAAAGCTTTCTGTATTGTATGCATTGGAAACATTTCCACACAAATATTAAGTTTAATGAACTATAAGACTATCATTCTCTTAAATACGACTAAAATGGTTCAACTAATGTTTATTAATGTTATTTTGTTTTCAAATTAGGAAAAAAAATTAATTTTCTGGATTGTCTCGCGCTTTATATATAGTTCCAATCAAAATATTTGGGATAATAAAATTTTTTGTGACAAATTTATCCTGTTGATTTGCTGTAATTTCTACTAATTCGCATGGTAGTCAAAAATCAGTTTACCAAAAATTTAGTTAATGCATTACCAACTATTTTGTAAAAAAAATTTAGCAACCAAACTTTTGGTAGGAACTAAGTAAATACCAAGAACTTGGTATAAACTACCAATTTCTTGGTATTTGTTACCAAATATATGGTTATTTGTTCATTTTGCCACAGAGAGTACCAAAAAGTTGGTAATGCCAGGATAGTGTTTTTCACGCATTTACTCATTTTTTCAATATGTTCATTCTTTATCAACATATTCTAAATAAAAAATATACACATAGACTTTTTCCGCAAATCATAATGAATCCCTACAATAAATATATTGGTTTAATATATTGATTTGCAGGATAATAATAGCAAAAATACAAGAAAGACAGAAAAAATAACCCTAGAAACAGAAATAAAAATAGAATATAATGCATACTTTTAATTTCAGCTTTTATCTGATTCCCATTTAAGCAAACTACCTAAGTTTTTAAATAATTTACCTTTTTTAAAGAATATTCACAATATAAAGGCCATATAACTTTAAAAAATCAAGATTGTTTATTTGCAAGCAAAACAGGGATATGTTTTTTTTTGAAATTATTGTAAAAATTTACTCAAAATCCAAGTTTATGTAAACAAAATTCAGATTTAAGCAGTGTCATAACAATCAAAACTCTAAATTTACTGTAAGAATTAATGGAGTTTAACACTATTATTATGATTTAGGCCACTGACATTTCAGTGAAGGAAGCTCTTACAGCCTTAAATGGCAAAAGACAGCACTCATTGGATTTTTATTGTCGTCAGGATACGGACAGAAGACCATTTTAAACCAGCACAGCTGAACCTACCTGATACATATGTGTATCAGTGATGTGTCATTGATATGACTTTGAAAATACAAAAGTAAGGAATGAACTCTGCCTAAATTCAATTCATGGAGTGTACCAACATTGAATTATTTTGACCTACTGACATCGGACTATTTTTTTCTTGTTCTTGGGATTATTTAGCTTGGTTTATTTTTTCCTGCATCAATTTTAGTATACTATGCAACATTTTTAAGAGTTTTAAACAATGTGTTGACATTTTACTTATGGATGAATTATATCTGGCTGACCTCCTAAGTTTGCATCGTAGAGATGAGCGGTCCATAAAAATGTGCGGTTATGTCAAAAAACGAATTAAAACGCTTATAATTCCGCTTTTTTTAAAAAATATACACAAATTAGTCAAATTAATCCATTAATAAATTTAATAACATTCAGAGCTTGATTTGCTGAGTCATAATTTGTCACCGTCAATACGATTGTGCATCGTTTTTTTTAATTTTTTACAAAAAGTTTGTATACTTTTTACTTAAAAAATAGTAAAATGTGATATTATTCTTGAAAATTAACCGTTTTGTTAGAAACCTTAAATGGTTGTAATGTTCAAGAATCAATTCAATACTGCAAATCATCGAGGTTAATCGGGCAGGTTTTATTTGCCTATAATCAAGTCGTGAAAATCCAGTGAACCGACCCTAGCACTTTAAAAATGTATTTTATATTAAAAAACTTAAAATTAATTTTAAAACAAAATTATATAAACTTTGTTTTTCTGCTTCATCTCAACGTTAATCCTTTACACTAAAATAAAATTTTAAGAAAATTAAAACTATTAATATAAAATTGATTGAAATTTTAATTTAATCTATTAAATTTTAATTTTAATTAATTTTTTTTAATTTTTTTAAACATATTTCTCGTTTTTGAAAAACGCTCGTGACCTATTTGAATATGTTGCTTGAAAATTTTTGTATAATGAGCTTGATTTGCTGAGTCGTAATTTATAACAGTTAATTAATTTGCTATTGTTTTTTTTCTATTTTTTATGAAAAGATTGATCATATACTATTTACTAAAAAATAGTAAAATGTGATACATTTTTACTTTTTTATAAACCTATTTTTGTGTAAATTTTTATGTTTGTTGAATAAATAATTATTTTATAATAAATTAAATTGACGTCTTATGTGCTATATATAAACGCATCATAAAAGTCTGTCAATTAATCATTTTAAAAAGAAATATAATAATTAGATGAAAATTTGGTGTAGTTTCACTATATTTTTTTTCTAAATTATTTCTGGGAAAAAATGGGACTTAAATTTTACAATACGCTTAATATTCAAATAATTGCCCTTAAAGCACCATATAATGCACTTAAAATAAACAATTACAATTGAAAATATAAAAAATTTGTACAAGTAACAAATTTTTCGGTATTCAAAAAAGTAACCAAATTTTTGGTAAACAGAAAATACCAATTATATGGTACGAATTAGAAATCTACCAAATTTTTGGTAACTATGCAGGATTCGCAATTTTTACCAAATACTTGGTAACGGTTACCAAATATTTTTTGAGTTGAGAATTTACCAAATA
>JASAMX010011132.1:0-15355 GCA_030248175.1 Microlaimidae sp. YZB2_3 | reverse complement strand
ATTCTGTTCTTGGATGCAGACAGAGAGCATGTAGCAGAAAACAAATGTATCTTTAAAGGTTTGGTCAAGGTTTTTGACCAACACTGTTTTTTATATATGGGTTTTGAGATACACAAAAGGCAAAAGAAATTTCCTCAGTAATTTTAAGGAAGTTGTAAGGTTTTGATTTAATAGAAGTTTTTAAAACTAAAAATAGAAAGAGGTATTAAATCCTTAAATGTGCAGTACTGATTCAAAGCGAACAATGGGTCAAGATTTGTTTTTTTTAACAGCTCTGGTTGGTAATATTTGGCTGGGTTTAATTTAGGATGTTGCAAGCTATACAAGCAAACGGCGTTTAATACCACCTTATTAATTTTTTGGAAATAAAAGGATAATTATTTATTAAATGAGCAAAACCAAAATATTGCTTATTTGTTAAATCTATTGTAAAACACTTGTTTAATTTTACCACATACAACCTTTTTATTTTATCCTTTCTGAGCAGCCGAGGCGGGGCAATGATTATTTTTCAAATATTAATACATGCGAATTTGTTGCTGAATTTTAAAATTTTAAATTATTTGAGGTTTATATAATATTAAAAAAGCTATAAATAGCGGCTTTAAAAATTATATATATAAAATACTACCTAATATGTAAATAGAACATAAGAAAGCTTTATGCATTTTTTTCTATTCACGTTCATTATTACACAGGCCTTTTCACAATGGCCAGCCCTTGGCGTTTTTTCGCGGCATGATGTTAATTAAGATTGACATAAAGCGCTAATAAAACGACATTTTGTTAACATAATTTCCAAAATCATAATCTAACCAATGAAAAAATTGATAATTAAGCTTAGGGTTTAGCATTATATTTTGTATTAATATTTTTACTCACCATTTCTTATAACTATTAGTTGTTTTTGTCAAGAGATCAAGTTTTACCGAAGCAATCTATATTGTTAATAATAAATTAAGATTTGATATTAATATTATTATATTATTGTTAGTTGCACCAATAGCGCATAACGTGTACCTTGTATTGAGCAAATAAACGAAAATACTCTAATTGTTTTATTTATTTATGTTAGATATTATTTATGACTGTCTAAGAATTCCACGTTGCAAAATTTCACGTTGTTTTCTCAGGTATGCATTTAACGCTTGAGAGTATTTTCTTTCTTTTATATTACTTCTTTATCAAAAAATTAATAAATATATTTTGGCCTTACATAGTCGAAAAATCGTAAGAAACAAATAGATTTACCTGAAACGCTGAGTTGTGATTTTTGAGTCCAAAAAACCTCGTCTGTATCACTAGGAGCCTCCGTAACAGTAGCACGTGTCGGTGGTTTCTTTACCGAAAGGAAAAACAATTGAAAATCATAAAGGGAAAGACCACATCTAATATATAGGAGAACAACAAAAAGAAACACTAATTATTTAAAATGTGTCTACGCCAATATGCGTAGTGTTTATAGTTTTGATAATCGTAATTTACTAGACAACTTACTAAATGAAAATTTTTATCAGCTTTCAATTTTTAATGAAACGTGGCTTAAATCCCAGATTATTAATCAAATGCTTAATGCCAAAAAAACGAAATATATATTTCGTAAAAACCGTCCCCTGAAAAATTGGCGGTGGTGTTGCCATATTCGGTAAAACAAGATATTAAAGCACGTCAAATGAACATTCCTGAAAAATTTATCTCACTTGAAGTTATCGCAGTAGATTTACTTGGCGATACCCCTACTAGATTTATATGCTTTTATACACAACTTGACAAAAACAACTAATAGTTATAAGAAAATGGTGAGTAAAATATTAATACAAAATATAAGGCTAAACCTAAGCTTAATTATAAATAGTAGTTAGATTATGATTTTGGAAATTATGTTAACAAAATGTCGTTTTATTAGCGCTTTATGTCAATCTTAACATTAGCGAACCAAGGGCTGCGATTGTGAAAAGGCCTGTGTAATAATGAACGTGAATATAAAAAAATGCATAAAGCTTTCTTATGTTCTATTTACAGTATAGGTAGATTTATATATATAATTTTTAAGTTTATAGCTTTTTTAATATTATATAAGCGTAAATAATTTAAAATTTTAAAATTCAGCAAATAATTCGCATGTATTAATATAAAATCGCCCGTCTTTGCTGCTCAGAAAAGGATAAAAATAAAAAGGTTGTATGTGTAAAATTAAACAAGTGTTTTACAATAGATTTAACAAATAAGCAATATTTTTGCTCATTTAATAAATAATTATCCTTTTATTTCCAAAAAATTAATAAGGTGGTATTAAACGCCGTTTGCTTGTATAGCTAACATTTAGATAAACCCAGCGAAATATTACCAACCAGAGCTGTTAAAAAAAACAAATCTTGACCCATTGTTCGCTTTGAATCAGTACTGCACATTTAAGGATTTAATACCTCTTTTTATTTTAGTTTTAAAAACCTATTAAATAAACCTTACAACTTCCTTAAAATTACTAGAAAATTCTTTTGCCTTTTGTGTATCTCAAAACCCATATATAAAAAACAGTGTTGTTCAAAAACCTTGACCAAACCTTTAAAGATACATTTGTTTTCTGCTACATGCTCTCTGTCTGCATCCAAGAGAACAGAATTCTTGCTGCCTGCTAAATCTGCCTTTAAAAAATTCCGCAGCCAAAAATACCTGCATTAAAAGTGCAACGCGTCCTATATGCACCAAAACTTTTTCTGGTATTTGCTGTTTTTCTTGCATTTGTTTTGCCGTTTTTTTTTGAAGCTTTCGGGTCATTATATTACACTTGTTATAAAAGATTATTTTTTATTCATGTGATATTTCGCACTGTTTAAAGAGTAATTGCTCAGCTTTGACATTTAAACCAATAATTTCGCAATTTTTACAAGCTAAAAGTTTTGAAGCAAAAGCTCTAGAAACTCTAGAGAAGCTAACTAAAGAAGCTCTAGAAACTCTAGAGCTCTAGAAACTAAAAAAAGAAAAAGTTTTAATATTAAATTCAAAGCGAACAATGGGTTAAGATTTGTTTTTTTTTAACAGCTCTGGTTGGTAATATTTCGCTGGGTTTATCTAGATGTTAGCTATACAAGCAAACGGCGTTTAATACCACCTTATTAATTTTTTGGAAATAAAAGGATAATTATTTATTAAATGAGCAAAACCAAAATATTGCTTATTTGTTAAATCTATTGTAAAACACTTGTTTAATTTTACACATACAACCTTTTTATTTTATCCTTTCTGAGCAGCCGAGGCGGGGCAATGATTATTTTATATTAATACATGCGAATTTGTTGCTGAATTTTAAAATTTTAAATTATTTACGCTTATATAATATTAAAAAAGCTATAAATAGCGGCTTTAAAAATTATATATATAAATCTACCTAATATGTAAATAGAACATAAGAAAGCTTTATGCATTTTTTTATATTCACGTTCATTATTACACAGGCCTTTTCACAATGGCCAGCCCTTGGCGTTTTCGCGGCATGATGTTAATTAAGATTGACATAAAGCGCTAATAAAACGACATTTTGTTAACATAATTTCCAAAATCATAATCTAACTACTATTCATAATTAAGCTTAGGGTTTAGCATTATATTTTGTATTAATATTTTTACTCATCATTTCTTATAACTATTAGTTGTTTTTGTCAAGAGATCAAGTTTTACCGAAGCAATCTATATTGTTAATAATAAATTAAGATTTGATATTAATATTATTATATTATTGTTAGTTGCACCAATAGCGCATAATGTGTACCTTGTATTGAGCAAATAAACGAAATAGCGAATTTAATATTTATTGATGTTAGATATTATTTATGACTGTCTAAGAATTCCACGTTGCAAAATTTCACGTTGTTTTCTCAGGTATGCATTTAACGCTTGGAGTATTTTCTTTCTTTTATATTACTTCTTTATCAAAAAATTAATAAATATATTTTGGCCTTACATAGTCGAAAAATCGTAAGAAACAAAAAGATTTACCTGAAACGCTGAGTTGTGATTTTTGAGTCCAAAAAACCTCGTCTGTATCACTAGGAGCCTCGTAACAGTAGCACGTGTCGGTGGTTTCTTTCCGAAAGGAAAAACAATTTAAAATCATAAAGGGAAAGACCACATCTAATATAGGCGTACAAAATATAGAAAACACTAATTATTTAAAATGTGTCTACGCCAATATGCGTAGTGTTTATAGTTTTGATAATCGTAATTTACTAGACAACTTACAAAATGAAAATTTTTATCAGCTTTTAATTTTTAATGAAACGTGGCTTAAATCCCAGATTATTAATCAAATGCTTAATGCCAAAAACAAATATAATATATTTCGTAAAAACCGTCCCCTAAAAATTGGCGGTGGTGTTGCCATATTTGTAAAACAAGATATTAAACCACGTCAAATGAACATTCCTGAAAAATTTATCTCACTTGAAGTTATCGCAGTAGATTTACTTGGCGATACCCCTACTAGATTTATATGCTTTTATAGGCAGACTCTTAACAGTACTTTTACTACTCTGAATTATTTTGTGAGCTTCTAGAAGTACTTTCGGCACAAAATTCCCAGTTATACTATGCGGGGACTTTAATATTTCTATTAAATTTTGAAACAATTTTTCACGTGAGGGTCAATTAGCATCTATTTTTCAAAAATAGATGCTAATTCACCCTCACGAGAAAAATTGTTTCAAAATTTAATAGAAATGTTAAAGTCCCCGCGTAGTATAGTAGTTACGATTTCTTATTTTAAATGAGAAATCCTATAGCCCACTGGTTACTAAACCTACTCGAGGGCCTTATTTTTTAGATTTGATTTTTTGTAATAAAAACTTACATATATTTAACTTTACAGTTAGCGAACCCCTTTTTAATAGCGACAATAACAGTATTGAATTTTCATGCCGACCACCATGCAGCACAACAAAAATTTTAAATTCTGAGAAAGAATTTTTTCTTGATTTTAAGCAAGCAAATTGGGAAAAAATGAACGCTTACCTTAATTCAATTAATTTTATTGACCTTCTTGAAACCAACGTGTCGGCTGAAACCCATTGGAATATCTTGGGATTTAATATAGAAAAAACTATTGACTTATTTGTTTAAAAAAAAGAAGCAAAAAACTTCTAATAAACGTTAATATCCAAAACACATCAAACAAATTCTTATTAAAAAATGAAAATGTGGAAAAAACGCCAGAATTTTGATAGTAGAGTCGAATACAATAAATTAAATAGACTTTTTCAGAAAAAAATAACAATAATTAATGAACAGCATGAAAAAAATACTAACAAGTAAAGAGAAAAATAAATTATTGTTTTATAAGAAACTTGCGTATAAGTGTTTCTAAAGAAGCGCTGCCTCCTTTTAAAAAACTTGATGGTGCTGTGGCACATAAACCCAGTGAACAATGCGAAGTTTTTAATTCTGCTTTTTGTGAAAATTTTACGAAAGATAATAAAGAACTTGGACAATTAACAAAAAAAGTTCCACGAAATATAAAAATAAATAATATAAAATTTACACCAACATTATTTTTAAAGCTTTGAAAAAACAAAGAAATAAATGTAGTAGAACTCCAGATAAGTAACTTACCGTCTATTTTCAAAATTTAGCAAACTCTCTTGCTCAGCCTCTTACTTTCGTTTTTGAAGTATCATTTAAACGCATAGCGTCCCTCTGCTATGGTTAATAGCCGAAGTTATTGCTATTTTTAAGAAAGGCTGTTCAAGGGTAGCCAAAAACTATTGCCCAATATAACTAACTTGTATTGCTTGCAAGGTTATAAAAACTTGTAACAATGAGCAACTTTTACACTATTTAAGGATTAATAGACTTATTTCAAAAAATCAACAAGGCTTCTTGAAAAAGCGTTCAACTTGTTCTCTTTTACTGAAGTCTATAATATAAATGAGTAGGCCAATGCCATAAAAAAAGGATATTTAATTTATACAGTGTTCATAGACTTTAGTAAAGCTTTCAATTCTGTATGCCATACAAAACTTCTTACTAAACTATAGGCTTACGGAATTGAGGGTGATTAGCTCGGTTGGATACAGGCTTTTTTTTATCATAAAACCCAAAGAATAGTACTTTTTAAATAAAGTTCCACGGAATGCGGGGTAACCCCAGGTGTTCCTCAGAAAACAGTTTCAGGGCCCTTACTTTTTGTGTTATTTATGACTTGTCTAAAGAATTAAAAGAGTTTGATGTCACACGCAATTTTTTTACTGATGATGTGAAACTCTATTATTCTAGATCAAGGTTAAAAAATAAACAAAGTCTTCAAGGTGCGATTAACAAGTTAATATTTTGGGCACAAACATGGAAATTAAAATTAGCCGAAGAAAAATGTAGTATATTATATTTTTGGTCACAATAATCCTGAACTACTCATTTTTATTAGTGATTACGTATTCAATCGGACCGAAGAAACTGGGAACCTTAGTGTTTCAATTTCTTCTGACCTAAAATCAACAGAACACTGCAGTATTATTGCAAAAAAAGCGTTATCAATAATTAACATTCTTTTTCGCTGCTGTCAGACAATAATCATGTCTGTTTTAGTTACCGCTTACAAGTCCTTTGACCGCCTTATACTGGATTATTGCTCCCAGGTTTCTTCACCTTATTTATGTAAAGATATTGATAAAGTTGAGCAAGTACAGCGGTACTTCACGCAACGAGTATTTGGAAAATGTGGTCTTTCACTCTAAAATCAAATAGTTACATAAACCGCTTTAATACGTTTAATTTGGAACCAGTTAAGCGCATTAAATTTGACTTAACCTGCATTAAATTAAATTAAATTTGACTTAATTTGGTGTATATGTATAGCATTGTAAAAAAACTAAATTACTTAAATTTTGATGACTTTTTAACAGGGGTTATTTTAGAAGTAAAAATGATCACAGTCTTAAGTTAATCTTACCAAAAGCGAAAAATAATACTAGTTTGTACAGTTTTGCTTTAAGAAGCGCCAAATTAGTGTTGTAAAAGTATTGATTTTGGATTATTTTAAATAAAAGTAAAAGCAATTTGAAAAGTTTTAGTTTAAGTAAAGTAAAAGTAAAAGTAATTTGTGTTTTTTTAATTTTAGTAAAGTTAAATTAATGGTCAAAATTTTATTTAAGTAAAGTAAAAGTAAAAGTAAGACCAATTTTTTTTAAGTAAAAGTAAGAGTAAAAGTATAATAAAAGTAATTTTGAAACGGAGCAAAACACCCGTTTTTGAAGCTCCACAGCTCCGTTCTAAAGTTTCTTTGTTTATTTTATGTATAAATTGTCATTTTAATAACTTTTTTAGTCAAAATAAGTGGTTTTAGCGTGTTAGCGGCTTAAAAAATTATCTTCTACCATTAACTTTAAAACAAGTTCATAGGAAATCTACCCATTGGAATTACTTAAATTTTACTTAAATTAATTTAAGTATTTGCAGTGGAAAATTCGAGTAAGAGTAAAAGTAAAAGTATTTGAAATTTTAAAAGTCGAATAAAAGTAAAAGTAATCCAAAATCCGTTACTTTTATTACTTTAAGTAAAAGTAAAAGTAACTTTTTACAACACTACGCCGAATACCGGAATTTTTTTTCAGAAGTAGCAGTTAAAGCTGCTAGTTTAAATAAACGATATTTTGTTGATTAAAAATGAAATCAACAAAATATCGTTTGATAAATTTACATGTTTGACAGACTCATGTGAGTAGCCCATGGGCTTTGTGTGTTTTCTGCTTTTTTATTTCTAATAATACGTTTAACCATTGATTTAGTAATTTTTTTATTTTTTTTGACAAAATTTTATATGTAATTTTTTTGGTTTGATATCCGGTTTAATAAATATACATTTGATTAATAAAGAATGCACGGTTATAATTAATTTCATCGTTGAAAGACTCCACTTTTTTAGAATTTGCTTTGTTTTGTATTTCTAGAAGTTTTTATTACCATGTTTAATGTTTATTTTATTTATATTACCAACCACTGATTGATTCATAATAAATATCGCGTATTTTAGATTTGATAAAGGTTTATTTATTTATTTTGTTAATCATTCATTCATTCATTCATTCATAATAAATATCGCGTATTTTAGATTTGATAAAGGTTTATTTATTTATTTTGTTAATCATTCATTCATTCATTCATTCATTCATTCATTCATTTATTCATTCATTCATTCATTCATTCATTCATTCATTCATTCATTCATTCATTCATTCATTCATTCATTCATTCATTCATTCATTCATGGATTAATTAATTGATTCATTCATTGATTCATTCATTGATTCATTCATTGATTCATTGATTCATTCATTGATTCATTCATTGATTGATTGATTGATTGATTGATTCATTCATTCATTCATTCATTCATTCATTCATTCATTCATTCATTCATTCATTCATTCATTCATTCATTCATTCATTCATTCATTCATTCATTCATTCATTCATTCATTCATTCATTCATTCATTCATTCATTCATTCATTCATTCATTCATTCATTCATTCGTTCATTCATTTATTCATTCATTCATTTATTCATTCATTCATTCATTCATTCATTCATTCATTCATTCATTCATTTTTTCATTCATTCATTCATTCATTCATTCATTCATTCATTCATTCATTCACGAGCCAGTGCTGTTTAAGGTGGAACACCACAGTTAGGACAATTTTAACTAAAAGTTAAATATAAACTTAGATATTAATTTTTGTCTGACAACAGGAAAGTGCGATTGAAAGCTGATATAGATTATGATTTATCCAACGAAAATAATTTTATCGTTTACCAATTGATCTATTTTGATCTATAGTTTTTATGTATTTGAAGCTTAAAAAACAGTTCTGTGCCGTTTAAACAATATGATTAGCACAGAATTTGCTTTTATGCACGGCCCAATTTATGAGAGTTGAAAAATGTGAGGCCATTTTAGAGGTGGTTTAAAAATTTTTTAAAATTTAAAATGAGAAACTAAACTGTTTTGTTTAACACTTTTTGGATTCTTTTCTCTGCATATCTGCAGAAGAGATTCCGCGTCACTGTTGCTCAGTGTTATACATGACGCCCATCAGGACGCTGACAAAGAGCTTACAGCGCAGCACTGACGGGAATACCTTCTGCGAATTTGCAGTGGATTTTAGATGAAACACTCCTAAAGGGTTAAAAGAACTTTTTAGAACATTTCGGATGTCGTTTAGTAGCGCAGTAGTTAAAATTTTGGACTCCAATCTTCTGGAAAAAATTTTGTTTCCAGAAGAAGTTCCAGAAGAACTCTTTGTTTTTTTACGTTGAAAAAATATTAAAGTTTTCTGCTCTAAGTTCGTGGCTTCCGGCTCTAAATTCCCGAAATTTCGTAATATTTCCTCAAAAATGGTGTTCTTACTCATGATTGTTATTTTTTGCCACATTATGTTTTGTAGTTTGTTTAAATTTTTTTTATGCATCAATAAATTATAAATGATAACAATTTTTATACAATATATTTTATACACAATATTGCCGTAATCAACCAAAACAAATATTTTAGTTGGTATGGTTTCCAGAATATATGGCACAAAATCTGATAAATTATTAGTGTATCAGAGTAATTCTGTATAGATAAAACGACCTCTAATTGCGTGTTTCTTAGCGAAAGCTTTTTTCCTGAAAAAAATAGCGTAATTTTTTCACAATTTCACGTTCACCTTGAAAAAAACAATTCTTGCACGTTCTCTTGAAAAAGTTCCGCATTTGTAACTTGTAAAAATTTGTTTCGTCGAATATTAAAGCAATCTACGGAGCTCCAGCCATTTGAAGCAGACCGAGCTCCGGACCTCCAGCTTCTAAATGAGCTATTAAAGCCTATTTAACTTTAAAATATGTTTTAAATCATTCTAGCCCTATTTTCTAACTATTTTTAGAAATTATAATACGCTTATAAAGTCGTAGTTTTACCCTTTGGGATTTTTTTGTTCAAAAACCGCTGGAAATCTGCAGAAAAGATTCCGCATCAGTGCTGCTTAGTGTTAAAGTCCGCGTCTCGACGGCGATCGGGGTGGAGTTTAATACTGAGCAGCGGTGGCACAAAATCCCTTTTACAGATTTGCAGTGGAAAAAATCCCAAAGGATTAGAAAAACAAGATTTAGACGACTAGGCCCGGCCTGTAATTTTTTTCCGTTCCGGGGTGATGACCGATTTTTTAAAATTTTTGAAACTGTGTTAACACTAGGGGATTTCGTCGTCCAAAAAGCGCTGAAAATTCGTAAAAGGAATTCCACCCAATACAACTCCCTGTTAAACAGGGCGCCGATGGTCATTGGGACACGGAGTTTAACACTGAGCAGCACTGACCGGAAATACCTTCGAAATTGCAAAATTGCGAAATTGCAGCAGAAAGAATTCCAAAAGTTAATTTCAAAAGTGTATCCTGCCGGTTTTTTTTAAATTTGTTTTTTTTATATTTTTTAAAATTTTAAAAATTTGTTAGCATTTCATAACTAATGTTGTAAAAAGTTACTTTTACTTAAACTAATAAAAGTAACGGATTTTGGATTACTTTTACTTTTAATTTTACTCCACTTGACTTTAAAAATTTCAAGTAGCTACTTTTACTTTTACTCTTACTCGGAATTTTTCTTGCCAATACTTAAATTAATTTAAGTAAGATTTAAGTAATTTTAACAAGTAGATTCCTTATGGTTTTTTTTTGTGAAATGAGTGGTAGAACAAAGTTTTTAAAGCCGTTAACACTCTAAAAACCATTTATTAATACCAAAAAACGTATTTAAATTAAATTTTTTACATAAACTAGCAAAAATAGCAAAAAATTTTGAAACAAAGCTCTAGAGCTCCAAAAACGAAGATTTTCTCAGTTTTAAAATTACTTTTATTATAATTTTAATTTTACTAAAAAAAGGTCTTACTTTTATTTTTACTTTATTTAAATATAATTTTGACCGTTACTTTTACTTTTACGTTATTTAAATTAAAAATCATAAAATATTACTCTTCCTTTACTTAAATTAAAATTTTTAAATTTACTTTTATTTTTACTTAAAATAATCAAAAATCATTATTTTTACAACACTAAGCATTAGAGACCCGCGAGTATTATGGTTGAATTATCTGCGACCTTGTAAAACTGTATGCGAGTAATGAGAGGACCAATTTAAATTTGCTGTGTGTGTTTGCGATGTGTGTGTTGAATGTGAGCTTGTGGTCAAAAGTGAGCCCCAAGGTTTTTCGATTTTTAGTTGTGATGAGTGGTGTGTTGTTTATTTGTAGTGATAGCTGTGTGTTGTACTCTGCAGGGTCTGGTGTGAATAGTGTGGATGTTGTTTTGCTTACATTTAGTGTGAGTTATGGTTGTTGTCTGTCAATGCTTGTATTGCGTGTAAGTATGGTCGTATTTGTTGCTGTGCTATGTGGTGTTTTGTGTGTGATGCGTATATTGTGATGTCGTCTGCATATGTTATGATGTGTACGTTTGGTGGCGGTGCTGGAATGTCCGCGGTGTAGATATTGAATAGTGTGGGTGATAGACAGGGGCCTTGTGGGACTCCAGCAAAGCACGCAAAACACTCAAAATCATAAATGCACTCACAGCAACATCGTGGGATAAACCAAAAAAAACCACTTACACACACATACAAGACAATTACTCAATCAATAATTGAGTACGTCAGCACAGACTGGGGCCCCACAACCTCAAACACACAAATCAGCAAACTACAAGCAATACAAAACAATGCTCTCATGGTCGCAACAGGGCACACCACAGACACAAACATACGCATCATACATACAGAGGCTAAAGTCCTCCCAATAGCAACACATATTCAAATCCACGCAAAACAAGCAAAATTGGCAGCCATGTGTACAAACAATCCACTCAACCACTTAACAAAACAACCTGCACCCAGCAGGCTCAAAAAGAAAACAGTCTTTCACAACAACAACTACAAAACAAACATTCCAACAGACACAAAATAAAACATACAAAGCACTTAAACAACAAAACCACACAAACACAGTCACAAACCACATTAACAACACTCCAATAAACCCAATACTTTAAACAAAAGCACCAGCAATAAGCAACGAGGAAGAAAATCTTCCTCGCCGGGTCAGGTGAACCCTTGCCCAACTCAGGGCGGGGAAAGCAGTTTTCCTTTACTCTTACCCACACAAAATCAATCCCACACAATACACATCACCAAATTGCCCGCTATGCAAAACACAAACACACACATAACACAACATCTTTTGACATGCACACACATTAAAACGACGTTGGGACCAGAGGACCTCTGGGCGAACCCGCAGCGGTTGCTGATCTCATCCAAAAGTGAAAAGAGGGAGTGAGCAAGGCAAGGAGCGTACCAGATGGAAACGACCAGGGTTGAACGAAAATTCGGTTAGTAGCAAACAACAACAACCAATTTAAATTGTGCGTTATGACGGGTTTTTTAACGAATAAAACGGTGGCTTTTTTTAAATCCCACTTTTTTACAAATTATACAAAAATCAGTAAGCTTTAGCTGTATATAATATGGACATTACTGTTTCAAATCTATTAATTTGATAAATAATTGCTAACATATGGTATTTAATCTTTAATATTTAACTGTTTTTCTCAAAATTGTGTTGTTAAATAATTGACTCAAAACAGTAAGTCGTCGAGATCACCTGGGTTTAATTTAATCATAAAAATCTTGATATCGCTGGGTTCCCTTCAAATTGCACCGAACCGCCAAACGCCTAAAAACAACATCCCAACTCGGCCTGTTTACACTTCTGTTTATCCATCAACGTTTGATTTCAGTTTTAGACTAATCAAAAATAGTGTGAGCCAGTTCAGAGACAAAACGTTGTTTAATTAAGTTGAAAATTCCTAAAAATTTTTACTTCAAGCTTTCTCAGAGATAAAAAGCGAACTCATACTAAACACACTCACACACATGCACGCACGCACGAACGCACGCACGCGCGCACGCACGCACGCACGCACGCACGCACGCACGCAAGCACCCACACAAGCAAGCACGCACGCACGCACGTACGCACGAACGCACCCACGCACGCACGCACGCACGAAGGCACGCACGCACGCACACGCACGCATGCATGAATGGACGCACGCGCGCGCGCACACACACACACACACACACACACACACACACACACACACACACACACACACACACACACACACACACACACACACACACACACACACACACACACACACACACACACACACACACACAAACACACATCATTACGTATTTTTAAAAATACATAATTTGTATTCTTTAAACGATGAATGTAAATTTAATAGTAGAAAAATCAAAATGTGTGCGTTTGAATTAACTAAACGAAGTTTTTATATGGTTGAAAAGTGTATTTTCTTTGTCGGTTTGTAAGAGTAATGATTATTACTATTCTTAAGCCCCAGGATCTAAAGCATGTAAATATATACGCTAAATGCATCATAAACTAGATCCATTTCCGGCGATAACGAACACTAGAGTCCATAATTATTCCGCCATAAACAATATACCACACCAAATTGTCGCATTGTAATTAAGCTGCTTGTAATGTCGATGTATATATTATATTGTTCTAGTGCACTAAAACAATATTTATATCATAATTACAGTGTGATGTGCGATTTTGTTGTAATTATCATGCTGGATTTTTAATGTTAGAATGACAAACTTAAATTTGGCCACGTTTTTCTACTTTTTTAAAAAGTTTTTTTTGGGATCCTATGGTTGAATTATATCGGGCTGACGTCGAAAATTAGAATGCAGACATGAGGGGACCAATTAAAATTGTGCGGTAATGACGTTTTTTAAAAAAAAAACAATAAGAACTCAGATTTTTTTTAATTCCACCTTTTCACAAAATATACAAAAATTAACAAACTTTAGCACTTAAAAAAACTTTGCATTTGGGTTTCAAATTGAGAAATTTGATAAATTAATATTGAAATACAGGTTTTGATGTTTATTATTAAACCGCTTTTCTTAAAAAAATTTTAAGTTTTTTTGTTAAATAGTCGGTTTAATATTGAAATTATCGAGGTCAGCTAGATTTTATTTGCTTATAGATAAGTTTTTCCAATCGAACCAAGATTAAACATAAAAATCAAAAATAAGCTACTTTTTTATTTTCACTGCGAAGTTAAAAATATTTTATTACATTTACCTTACATTTGAAGTTTAAACTCTTAAAGTGGTCGAAATTAGTGCAGGTGTCATTTATTTCGGCAGCTAAAAAACAAGCTATAAAAATTACAATTTTAAAGTTGAAATCATAAAATTTTAAAATTGAAAATTTATTCAAAAATTTTTATATTAGTTTTCTAATAGTTAGTTTTGTAGTAACATTATCGAGACCAATAGCACCTATAAAAAATGTATTTTTAAATATTTGCTGTGGTTTCGGCTGAATAATGATGTTCCAACTCTTCAGTGTCATGCTCCAGAGCTCGAGCCATTAGAGCGGAAAAAGCCTCGGAGCTTAAATAAGAGTAAGAGCTTTGCCGTTTAAATAAGTAGTTTAAAGCTTATTTGAGCCTTAATTATGTTATGAATTATTCTATTCGCTTTTTTACTACTTTTTTAATTATTTTAAAAAAAGTTTTTAAAATAATTTAGTTCACAAAAATATTTTTGCAAAATAATCTGCGACATTACTCTAGTGTTGTGAAAAGTTACTTTTACTTTTACTTAAAGTAATAAAAGTAACGGATTTTCGATTACTTTTACTCGACTTCTAAAATTTCAATCACTTTTACTTTTACTCTTATTCAACTTTTGAAATTTCAAATAGTTTTGCTTTTACTCTTACTCGGATTTTCCACTGCAAATACTTAAATTAGTTTAAGTAAAATATAAGTAATTTTAATGGGTAGATTCCTTATGGACTTTTTATAAAGTAAATGGCAGAAGAGAATTTTTTAAGCCGCTGACACGTTAAAACCATTTATTTTGCCAAAAAAACTTATTAAAATGATAATTTATACATAAAATTAGCAAAAAAAAATTAGAACGGAGCTCTGGAGCTCAAAAAACTGGTGTTTTGCTCAGTTCTAAATTATTTTTATTATACTTTGACTCTTTTTTTTTACTTTAAAAAATAGGTCTTACTTTTACTTTTACTTTACTTAAATAAAATTTTGACCATTATTTTTACTTTACCTAGATTAAAAAATCGCAAATTACTTTTATTAAGTTTCAGAAACAAACAAAATTTAATAAAAAAAGAATAAGTGTAAAACCTTTGGTTTGTGTTTTTTAACCATTTGACAAAAATAAATGTGAGCAATATGAACTGAAACTGAGAGACAAAA
>JASAMX010011130.1:0-59836 GCA_030248175.1 Microlaimidae sp. YZB2_3 | reverse complement strand
ATGAATATAATTTTTTTCAATTGACATTTCATCAAACTAAAAAAATGCAACAGTGCTGTGCGATTAGATCAATGTATAAACAAATCATTATCATATGGTAAAAATTTTTATTTAGTGAGCAGCTGCCCAAACCAAATGCAAATTTTCTATAGTCCACATAATGTCCATCTCAGACTAGTCTACATCTTTTCTGTCTAAACATACGCCCGGGGAAAAATCGCCCCTTTTTCCTGCTCTAATCTTAGAGCATTTTTCAAGGCTAGTTATTATTATTATTATTATTATTCTAACGCTCAATTCTTAAAATCGATATTCCTCCTTCGTTACTGATTGATCAAATATAAACATGGGCTCACTTGAAAAAAGAAAAAATTACGCAACTTTCTTAGGAGCCACTTTTTTCATTTAGATTCTTGTTATCGATTTATTGATCAAAATAAAAAATTGAAAAATATAGGGTAACTGACTTAATTTCGGCCACGCCTTAATTTCGGCCACCAATTTAGGGTGGTAGAAAATTGGCTTATTTTTAAAACACAAAAGAACTAGCACAAAAGTAACTGGATTAATGTTGAATAAAGTGTTTTTGCAAAAGTTTTTGATTTTTGTTATTCTACATTATCAACATTTTCATACAAAAAGTGAATTTTTTATGATTTTCTTAATTTTTGCTTTGTCTTTAAACTGCATCATATTTAGAACGAAGCAATATATAACCTTAAAATATCTTCTATTTAAGGCTCAAAATTGTTAATTTTCATGTTTTGATATTTTCTTAAAAATTATTTTGCAATGCGTTTAACTAACTGCGCATTTTAAGATTCCGTTAATTTCGGCCACCTTAAAATTCATGTGAAAGAACCTGCCGTTTTTTGCTGTTTTTAAATATCATTGTACTACCGTATTTATAAAGAATTTTGTTGCTCGTTTGACTTTGTTTTGACGTTTTTTAAGCCAAAAATAAAAATTGAACAAAAAATACAAGTTATTAAAACTTGTTTTTTGAAGGTTTTGACATAATTATTTAAAGTCTTGCTAATAACTATTAAAGTTCGCAAACAGGAAAAATTAAGTTATATGTACCAAGAACAATACCTAAGGGTAAATTTGCAACCTTTAGAAATTTTTATTGTTCGTTTAAGCAATAGTTATGGCCAGTTTTTTGTAGGTGGCCGAAATAAATGGCACGCGCCTTAATTTCGGCCACTTTAAAAAAAAAGTTTAAACCTTCACTGATTTTGAAGTGTAACAGAAATATTCAAATTTTGCATTGGAATAACAAATATAGCTATTGTTTGATTTTTAGGCCAAATTTCGGCTTGATTGAAAAAGCCAGAAAAAACTTATTCAAAAAAATAAAAAAAGGTGGCCGAAATTAAGTCAGTTACCCTACAAATAAAAACCCCCAACAGCACAATAACAGCCTTTTGGCAACAATAAGTACAAAGCAGACAACGAACAGCCCCTCATAGAAACCGCACAAAAAAAGCAGAAGACGGTGCTCGGTTTTAATTGGTGGGGAAACCGAACCAGTTCCCAGCGCCAGCTACTTCAACCGCGCGGAAAACAGCGAAAAGAACAAACTACTTTTTTAATTCTTGCATTACTGATGACAAAATTAATTCAAAGTTTTATTAAAAAAATAATAATAAGCATCTGTGGTGCGGGAACGCCATGCGGCATTTAGCCCCACAGCACCGTGCACACTATAATCATGGGTGGCGCGGGAGCGCCACGGAGCGATTTAGACCCGTGGCGCCGAGCCAAACATTTTTAGAGAGCGTGGGTAAATTTTGAAATTCAGAACCTTCTTCTTTTTCTTCTTATTATTATTATTATTCCAACGCTCTATCCTTAAAAGCGATATTCCTCATTCGTTATTTTTTGATCAAAAATAAACATGGGCTCATAAGAAAGAAGAAGGAATTACGCAACTTTCTTAGGAAGCACTTTTTTGATTTAGGTCCTTGTTATTGATTTATTGATCAAAATAAAAAAATTGAAAAATAGACAAATAAAAACTCCCAACCGCACAATAACAGCCTTATGGCAACAATAAGGATTGTACAGAGCAGACAACCAACATCCCCTCATAAAAACCGCACAAAAAAGCAGACGGGTTTTAATTGGTGGCAGAAACGGAACCAGTTCCCAGCGCCATCTGCTTCAACCGCGCGGAAATCGGCGAAAACAACAGAGTACTTTTTTAATTCTTGCATTACGAATGACAAAATTAATTCAAAGTTTTATTTATTAAAAAAATAATAATAAGTGTTGATGCCGCGGGAGCGCCACGCGCCGGTAGGTAATCATCGGTGGTGCGGGCGCGCCACACTGCAATTTAACCCACCGCACCGCACCAACTATACTTAGAGAACGTGAGTAAATTTTGTGACTCATTTCATTATCTTCTTCTTCTTATTATTTTTACTGTAGAATTATAATTGCAATCATTGGCGCACGGCATCGCGCCAACTATATTTAAAGAACGTAGGTAAACTTTGTCTGGAGCGCGTGGGTAAATTTTGTAATTTAAATTCATCATCTTCTTCTTATTATTTTTTATTTAAAAAAGTATATATCGGCAACGGAATGATTATAAACATATGTCATTGCGCAGCTAAAACTATAGTTTATTAGGCTATTTGTTAAATTTAATTCAAAAAAAGTGGTAGACTAGCCTTGAAAACGCTCTAAGAATAGAGCAGGAAAAAGAGGCGATTTTTACCCGGGCGTATGTTTAGACAGAAAAGATGTGAACTAGTCTGAGATGGACATTATGTGAACTATGAAAATTTGCATTTGGTTTGGGCAGCTGCTCACTAAATAAAAATTTCTACCATACGATAATGATTTGTTTATACATTGATCTAATCACACAGCACTGTTGCATTTTTTTTAGTTTGATGAAATGTCAATTGAAAAAATTATACTCACAGCATTCTTTGACAAGCACGAAATCGCCACTTTTTCAAATTTATAGCTGTTTCTTACACATACAAATATAACCTTCAAATTGAAAAAGTGGCGATTTTGCGCTTGTCAAAGATTGCTGTGAGTATAACTTTTTCAATTGACATTTCATCAAACTAAAAAAAATGCAACAGTGCTGTGTGATTAGATCAATGTATAAACAAATCACTATCGTATGGTAGCAATTTTTATTTAGTGAGCAGCTGCCCAAACCAAATGCAAATTTTCTATAGTCCACATAATGTCCATCTCAGACTAGTCCACATCTTTTCTGTCTAAACATACGCCCGTCGAAAAATCGCCCCTTTTTCCTGCTCTATTCTTAGAGCATTTTTCAAGGCTAGTAGACTATTTCGACATAAAGCGTTTTACACAGTAAAATTCCAATACACATTAGGCGGAAAGTTGAAATTAAAATAATATTTAAATGAAAACTTCTATTAATTTTGCAGTGTAAAATAACGTGTAAACACTAAAGGCAAAATATAAGTTTGATTGGATTTGTAATAATGTAGTTATTAATGTTTAATTTCGTTAAATTGCGAACATAAAAAATAAAATTACGATCATAACCGAGCACCGATATAAGTAGGATTTTACTCGACAGTCAGCAGGTGGTCTGATAGTTTAGTGGTTTGGGGTGGTCGGCCTCAGACTGTAAGGTCGGGAGTTCGAAACGCAATGAAGTTTCTTTTTCTGTTTTTGTACCGGGAATTTAAACTTATCAAAATTTCATTTAAACTTATTAAAATTGAATTTAATAAAAACAATCAGATCTTTTTAGATCTTTTTAAAAAATCAATTAATTGATTATTAATTGATATTAATAAAATAAGAAAGAAAATAGATCTGGGGCCTATTTCATAAAGACGTTTGTAAATTTTCATTTTACAAATCTCCGCCTATTTTTTGTAAATTACATTAGAGGAAATACGACACGGCGAATATTGATTGGTCAGCGGAGATGAAATGACGTGGCGGCGACCAATCAGCGCAGAGCAGTGCGCGGAGATGCTCCCCCTGAATTACAAGTCAAAAAACCTTTATCGTTTATTTTACAAAAGATAGCGGAGATTTGTAAAATTTACAAAGGTTTTTATGAAACAGGCCCCTGCTAGTGATTGATGTAGATACTGCTTCCGGAAAATAATTTTTCTAAAAAAACCCCAAGTAAGTATTATGCAGCTATATTCTATCTACCACAAAAAAGACTAAATATAAATTATACGTCCCGGTACAAAAAATGAAAAAGAAAATTCATTGAGATTCGATTTCCTGACCTTGCAGTATGAGGCCGACCGCCTCAAGCCACCAAAAATATATAATACTATATATAAAATTAAAGAAAAATATGTCACTTCCTACTAGAAATGAAACACTTTTGTGCCATTTTTTGAGCACTGCCATTAATTGCCATGCACAAAAAATGGCAAAACAACTGCCATTAATTGGGCAAGTGTTGTGTAAATGGGAACTGCCTAAAAACTAGCAGTATTTTCGCGAAACCAGACACAACCAGCCAATCACAGCAAACCAAAGGATACGAATTTAAATACCCAGCGAGCTAATGTTTCAACGTATCTTATTATATTTTTAGAAACAGATGCACCTGTCGTCAGGACGGTCTTAACCCAACTCCGTTCAGACGACTAATCCAAGCTCTCACTTTATGGGGAAGAGTGGCTTTTTTTGGGGGTGCATACTGCATAACCTGGTTTTGATGGAAAACCGCAGCTATCCCGATTTTTTTTTGACTTATGTTATTAACTTTACAAGTCCAATTTTAAAAGTTTCTTTCAGTGACAAATGTTTTAAATTTAAAATTTAACAGCTGTAATAAAAAAGCTTGAAACGGGGTCTAATTTTAAATATTGAATTTTTAAGGGCTTTCTATGAATTTAAAAATGTGTTTTTGAAGAAACATTATGTATGAAAAGACGACTATGAAAAAAAGACACTATGAAATTGGGGTAACTACGGTTTTTGATCAAATAACCGTTTTATGCATTCCAAAACTGCGCCGAGCTCTTGTTATTTAAAAAGGGCTCGAATTTTTTAATTGTCTAAACGGTTTTAGGTTAAAACCGTCCTGACGACAGGTGACTCGGCTTCTAAAATATATTAAGATGCTAGTTTTTAGGCAGTGCCCATTTACACGACACTTGCCCAATTAACGGCAGATGTTTTGCCATTTTTTGTGCATGGCAATTAATGGCAGTGCTCAAAAAATGGCACGAAATTGTTACACTATCTTCTAGTAGGGAGTGACATATTTTTCCTTAATATAATATATAGTATTATATAGTTTTGAAGCCGCACTGGACCATCGGACCATCTGCTGACTCTCGAGTAAAATCCTACTTATATATTCGGTGCTCGGTTATGATAGTTATTTTTTTTTATGTTCGCATTTTTGCGAAATTAAACATTAATAACTACATTATTACAAATCCAATCAAATTTATATTTTGCCTTTAGTGTTTACACGTTATTTTACACTGCAAAATTAATAGAAATTTTCATTTAAATATTATTTTAAATTCAACTTTCGGCCTAATGTGTATTAAAATTTTACTGTGTAAAATGCCTTATGTCGAAATAGTCTATTAGAGAACGTTGGGAAATTTTTTTGTAATTTATGTTTATCTTCTTCTATTTATTATTATAATTCTAACAGCTCATTATCTTAAAATCAATATTCTTTCATCGTTCGCGCGGCGATTTAACCTTGCGGTACCGCATCAACTATAATCAGAGAATCTGGATAAAATTTGCAATTTATGTTCATAATCTCCTTCTTCTAATTTTTTTATTCCAAAAAAATATTTGCAATCATCAGTGGCGCGGGAGCGCCCACTGCGATTTAGCCCCACGACACACGACAACTATAACTAGAGCACCTGGTAAATTTTGTAATTTATTTTTCTTTTTCTTATTATTTATATTTCAAAAAATACAATTCCAATCATCGGTGGTGCGGGGGTGCCACACTGCAATTTAGCCCACGGCACCGCGCCAACTATACTTAGAGAACGTGGGTAAATTTGGTAATTCATGTTCATCATCTTTTTATTATTATTATTTTTATTTCAAAAATTATAATTGCAATCATTGCGCACGTCATCGCACCAACTATATTTAAAAAACGTATGTAAACTTTGTCTGGAGTGCCACTGCACCGCACTAACTATAATTAAACAACTTTTTCAAATTTATAGTTGTTTCTTACACATACAAATATAGCCTTTTTATTGAAGAAGTGGCGATTTCGCGCTTGTCAAAGATTGCTGTAAGTATGACTTTTTCAGCTGACATTTTATCAGACTAAAAAAATGCAACAGTGCTGTGTGATTAGATCAATGTATAAACAAATCATTATCATATGGTAGAAATTTTTATTCAGTGAGCAGCTGCCCAAACCAAATGCAAATTTCCTATAGTCCATATAATGTCCATCTCAGACTAGTCCACATCTTTTCTGTCTAAACAAACGCCCAGGGAAAACTCACACCTTTTTCCTGCTCTGTTCTTAGAGGATTTTTCAGGGCTAGTAATAGTAATAGAATTTAAATAAAGCGTTATAATAATAATAATAATAATAATAATAATAATAATAATAATAATAATAATAATAATAATAATAATAATAATAATAATAATAATAATAATAATAATAATAGTAATAATAATAAAGATAATAATAATAATAATAATAATAATAATAATAATAATAATAATAATAATAATAATAATAATAATAATAATAATAATAATAATAATAATAATAATAATAATAATAATAATAATAATAATAATAATAATAATAATAATAATAATAATAATAATAATAATAATAATAATTATAATAATAATAATAATAATAATAATAATAATAATAATAATAATAATAATAATAATAATAATAATAATAATAATAATAATAATAATAATGATAATAATAATAATAATAATAATAATAATAATAATAATAATAATAATAATAATAATAATAATAATAATAATAATAATAATAATAATAATAATAATAATAATAATAATAATGATAATAATAATAATAATGAACTAATAATAATAATAATCAATAATGGAATAACTCTAATAATAATAATAACTCTGGCCGTTCACCAAATTTAGTGACTCTGGCCGTTCACCAAATTAGTGACTCTGGCCGTTCTGCCGTTCTCCTAATAATAATAATAATAATAACTAATGCACATAATAATAATAATAATAATAATAATAATAATAATAATAATAATAATAATAATAATAATAATAATAATAATAATAATAATAATAATAATAATAATAATAATAATAATAATAATAATAATAATAATAATAATAATAATAATAATAATAATAATAATAATAATAATAATAATAATAATAATAATAATAATAATAATAATAATAATAATAATAATAATAATAATAATAATAATAATAATAATAATAATAATAATAATAATAATAATAATAATAATAATAATAATAATAATAATAATAATAATAATAATAATAATAATAATAATAATAATAATAAGACAAAGAAGATAAGCATGAATTTACCCACATTCTCTAATATTGTTTGGCGCGGCGAGGCGGAGCTAAATCGCCCCGTGGCGCTCCCGTGAAACCTATGATTTAAATATAATTTTTAGTAAATTCACAATGACTTAAAACAAAATCTTCTGACGTCTTAACAACAGCCTAAGTCAAATATGAGTAAAGAGATTAAGCAGGACTTCAACCAAACAGCACAAAAAAAAAACGGCTGTCTTTTTTTGGTTTTTTAACATAAACCCATCCCCTCCCTAAAAGAGACTCTGCAACAAATTCAAATTCTTTAATCGCCTGAACGTGACTTCTCCTTTAATATAAAACTTAAGTATTTTAAATTATTTAAAGCTCTCCACACAAAGGCTACAAAATTTTTATTTCAGTCCTATTAGTTCAGTATTAAAGAAACAGTTCGTTTATGGCGATATAAAAATTTTGATTTGTGATTGGGCTTTTTAACAAAACTCCGGTCTCAAAACATCAAAAATTAATCAATTACTATGTTAATCCTAGTCCTCATTTCGAAACGAAAACTTAAAATAAAACACAACAAAAAAAAGGTACGCGTTTTAAAAGCGCGAACCTGAAAATAAAGTTAAAAAAAGGCTGCAAAATTTTTTGTTTAAAAAACTAACAAATGCTGCAATAATAATTTACGATTAAAGATGAATTCTATCAGGGTGAAATTGACTAGGTGATAAAGTAACCACTCGTTTTTCGAGAAAATATCGCGTGGAGAGAAACACCTGACGCAATTTAATAATAATTGGTTACATCATCTCTGAAAATTATTTTTTTATTAATTTTATTCTCAAGCGTTCATTCTTTATTTCTTTCTGACGGCGAGCGGTTTTAACCCTAAATTTCAGCCTGATGGATTTTAACTTTAATCTTTGACTTTTTAAAACATTTATAACTTGTAAAAAATTATTAAAATTTTAAAACCAAACAATTAATTTAAATGGTTTGGTAACGAGTTTTTGAGTTTTTGATTTATGCAATTTTATAAGTAAACAAAATTTGTACAACAATTAAATCGCGAATAATTAACCAAAAAGCCCTTTTTTAAAAGTGTAGGTAACAAACAAGTTTTTCAATTAAGAGTTTCCATACAAACATTTACAGATAAAACACAATTAAAGACAGGTTGTCCTCAACAATTAAAAGTTAATGTCATAATATTTTTTAATTAAGAAAATTTCGCGGTATAAGTTTTATAATCATCCTTGGCCTCCAATAATACCAAAGGAGCTATGCGGTGTCAATTTTTTTGTCATCGATTTTGATAGTTTTTGTGAAAACATTACCCCCGCCCCAATAGTCCACAACAATTTTCATCAAAACAAGTAGCCCGTGTCAGCCATACGGCTGACAAATAGTTTTTCCCGCATTTTTTATATTCATTTACTTATTTTTTTTTAAAATTCAACCCTTTTATGTCATTCCCGTGACTCTAAGCTTTACAGTGATACCTCAGTTACCCACTCTAATTTTAATTGGGGAGAAGGGTGTTTCCCTTTTTTGGTGAAAATATGTTGTCCAGCATAAAGATGTCCGTGTTAATTTTTTACTAATTTCAACCACCTTATGATGCTCCCTGAACTATAAGGTTTCCCATAATATCTCATTTATCCTAATTTTTTTTATGGTTGGGTAGGAAGGTTTTTCCATCTTTGGTAAAAATATGTTGTCCAATATAAAGATGTCCATGTTATTTTTTTAAATTTTTAACCCATTTATGACATTTTCCAGGCTGTAAACTTTGCAATGATACCTCATTTAGCCCAATACGTTTTGTGGTTGAGGAGAAGGGTCCCCCCTTTTGGTGAAAAATGCGTTGTCCAGCATAAAGATGTCCTTGTTATTTATTTTTTGAAAAATTTAACCCTTTTATGACATTCCCTGGATTGTAAGCTTTGCAATGATATCTCATTTAGCCCAATCCCATTTGTGGTTGGTGAGCACGGTAATTCTCTTCTTTAGTAAAAAACGTTGTCCAGTATAAAGATGTCCATGTTCATTTTTCCAAAAACATGATATTCTGGCTTCCCATTGCCCAATTACTCGTACCAATAATTTTGAGTCAATTCGAAGATAATTTTTTTTCAACTTTCAAAGTCCATAGGGCTCTAGTTTTGTGCCCAGCCTGTAAGCTTTGCAATGATATATCATTTAGTCCAATCCTTTAGCTGGTTGGGGAGGAAGGTCGTTCCTCTTTTTAGTGAAAAAACGTTGTCCAGCATTAAGATGTCCATGTTAATCTTACTAAAAAGACATAACATTTTGGTTTTACATTGGCTAATTACTCATATCAATAAGTTCGAGCCAATTCAAAGACAAAAAATTTTCGATTTTCATAATCCATAGGTTTCCCTTTTTGTGAAAGTGTGTTGTCCAGGCTATAGATGTCCATGCAATTTTTTTCTAAATTTCAACCACCTTATGACATTCCCCGGACTGTAAGCTTTGCAATGATACCTCATTTAGCCCAATCCGTTTTGTGGTTGAGGAGAAGGGTCCTACCTTTTGGTGAAAATGCGTTGTCCAGCATAAAGATGTCCTTGTTATTTATTTTTTTAAAAATTCAACCCTTTTATGACATTCCTTGAAATTCAAGCTTTGCAATGATATCTTATTTAGCCCAATCCTTTTTGGGGTTAAGGAGAAAGGTCATTCCTCCTTTTAGTAAAAAACATTGTCCAGAATAAAGATGTCCATTTTCATTTTTCCAAAAACATGATATTTTGGTTTCACATTGGCGAATTACTCTTACCAATAAGTTTGAGCCAATTTGAAGATAAAAATTTTCAACTTTCAAAGCCCATAGGGCCCTGTTTTTGTGAAAAGTGTTGTCGAACCAAAAGATGTCCACGCAATTTTTTTTAATTTCAACCCCTTTATGACAAAGGCGTTCCTCTTTTTAGTGAAAATATGTTGTCCAGCATTAAGATGTCCATGTTAATCTTATCAAAAAACATGACATTTTGGTTTTACATTGGATAATAATTACTCTTATCAATAAGTTCGAGCCAATTCAAAGACAAAAAAATTTCACTTTCCAAAATCCATAGGTTTCCCTTTTTTGTAAAAATGTTTTGTCCAGGCTAAAGATGTCAATGCAAATTTTTTTCTAAATTTCAACCTCTTTATGACATTCTCCGGACCGTAAGCTTTGCAATGATATCTCATTTAGCACAATCCTTTTTGTGGTTGGTAAGCAAGGTAATGAAAATGAAAAAAACGTTGTCCAGTATAAAAATGTCCATGTTCATTTTTTTCAAAATTCATGATATTCCGGCTTTATATTGCCTAATTACTCTTTCAAATAAGTTTGAGCAAATTCTGAGTCAAAAACTTTTTTAAGTTCCAAAATCCATAGGGTCCCCTCTTTGGTGAAAAAGCGTTGTCCATTATAAAGATGTCCATGTAAGTTGTTTCAAAATTTAAACCTTATTACAACATTCCCTGGGGTATAAGCTTTCTAACGATACCTCATTTACCTTAATCCGTTGGGTGGTTAGGGAGGAGTTAGGGAACACACAGACAGACAGACACACACACACACACGCACACGCACACGCACACGCACACGCACACGCACGCGCACGCACACGCACACACACACACACACACACACACACACACACACACACACACACACACACACACACACACACACACACACAGACAGACATTACGTCTATTTATATATAGATATCTCCAGTGGTTCCGGAGATATGATCTCCCAAAAAAAATTTTTTTTTGACACTTCTGTACGCGAAAGATTGCTCAATGGGTATAAAAATATACAGAATAAAAAATATCCACTCAAAGACAACGGCTACTTTTTATTTTAATTTTATACCTTAATTGTTAAAATTGAAGTAGTATTTCTTGAGATATTGCGTGTCCCGTACAAAAAACCAACGATTTTTTGGTAAAAATACAAAGTGTACGCAAAAATGTTGGGCAAATTTTTTAGAGAACTGCCGTCGTTTGGTGTTTTTAACGAAACATCGAGGGTTTTTTGTACGTCAAACGCAATATCTCGACAAATACTGCATCAAATTTAACAATCAAGGTATCAAAGTAAAGTAGAAAGTAGCCGCTTTTTTCAATGCATATTTTAAAACTTAAATTTTTATACTAATTGTATAATATATGCAATGGGTATAAAAATTGAGCAATCTTTCAAGTAAAGAATTGTCGAAAAAAGCCATCTTTGGGGGGTCATATCTCCTGAACAAGTGCAAATATCTTGATTAAAAAAAATTTTGGTGGACTATTGGGGGCAGGGGTAAGGTTTTACAAAAAATCATCAAAATCGAAGAAAAAACTTTGACTCCGCACCGCACCTTTAAGGAATGTGGCACAGAAGAAAAAGCTTGGCAAAATTTTAAGGATATTTTTGTTTTAAATTAACAGACATATTCCTGAAAAAAATATTTACAAATAAGAAAAAAATTATGCAATACTCATTACTTTTAAAAAAAGTTACAAAATCATATAAAAAACTTTGGCATATACGTACATAGATAAAAAATCAAGACTAAGAGTACAAAAAAATTACTGAACCATACAAAAATAAGTTTAAACATTAATAAAAAGAAAAAAAATTCCAAACTCAGATGGTTTAAACAATTTTTATACATTTCTTAATAGTAAAAATAAATTAAAACAAACTATTACACAAATTAAAAGAGATAATGGGACTGTTGTAACTCAAGACTTTAAAAAAGTTAAACTTTTTGTAAATTTTTTTACCTGAGTGTTTACTGATAATAATAATATATTACGAAATTTTAATCCACAAAATATAAGGAAGTTGGGCAATATTGCTGAACGTTTGGTAATGACAGATGTTTTTTGATTTCGGAGAATTGCCACTTGATTGAAAAATATTAAGCTATATTAAGCTTGCTACTTAAAAAGGCACCAATTTCGCTTACATCTTTTTCCTGTAAACAAATAAAACAGGTTTCAAGGTTTTTTCAAGGTCAAGGTTTCAACATGGTTTTAAGGCAAAAACTTCTACAATCACAGCTGTTTAAGTTTTAAACATGGGTTTAAGGGTATTTGGAGGCATCTAACCGGGTAACCGTCAATAATGTTAACCTAAAATTAAAATTTTGCAGTCAGCACGCATAGACCTTTCAAACGAATATAAACACGATTTATAAACAATAAAAATAAAAAAAAAACATCCCTTACTTATTTTGGGAAGTGGTGGGGGTCTTGTTCCTCCTTTCCCCCCACTTGTTTCTAATTTTTTAAGATAAGATAAGATAAGAAAATTTTATTGTACAAGTCACAAAGTGTAACACAAAGTACAATGTTTACACAACAAAAAAAACTGTCACAAAAGCAGAAAAATTTGTACAAAAAGTAACAAAATTTATTGGATGTCTTAGTTGAATTGTTGCAAAGGCTTCTTACTGCTGTAGAAAAAAGAAGATTTTTAGAATTTTTTTACAAAAAGAAAAAAGAGAGTTCTTTGAATTATGAATCATAGCGGGAATTTATAGGCATAATGCGCATTAATTGTCAATTTTCCAACATAATGACTAATGAGTGAACAGGGAAACATCTTGGATTTTTTATAACCAGTTTTTTGTCATTAAATATGACGTACTAATTAGACGCGTTGTGGAATCCAATAAACGTTTTACTTTATATAAATTTTTTAACGAAATACTACATACTTATCAAATAGAAGTACAAGAATCAGAAAAATACAAAAAAAAAATAAAATGAATAACAATTTACAATCAAAATACTAACTTGTTGAAAGGTCAAAATCATAACTAAGTTTTTCATTCAACTTAAAAAAAAACAGAAAAACGGTGGGAAAAAATTTAGAAGCTATAAATTATAATTTTTAATTTGTTTGATAAAAATATTTAACGAATTGGCTATTACAATCTCGTGGGGCAAAGAATTTTATGCCTTTACAATACGGTTGCTAAAAAAGTGTTTATTTATATCCAATCGAGTTTTTGGCATTTTTAGTTTTAAACCATTACTTCGCGTGCGTGCATCTTCGTTTATTTGAAAAAATTTTGTAACATTTATATCAACTAAACCGTTTAAAAGCTTATAGCAACATATAAGGTCAGTTCTCAATCGTCTTTTTTCAAGCGTTTGCAGACCTAATTCGGCTAGTCTCATTTTATATGAAACTGGTGGAAATGAGCATCTTAGGTAAAGCCGTTTTGTGAAAACTTTCTGAACTCTTTCGACACAAATAACATCTTTTTGCAAGTAAGGGGACCAAACATAAGATTCAAACTCCACCAAAGGCCGGATGTAGGCTTTATAAGCCCTTAATAAAACTTCCATATCTTTTGTATGAAATGCACGAAACAAAAAACCGAATCTATTTAAAGCTTTGGCTGCAATTTCGGCGCAATGTCTTGAAAATTTTAGATCTTTTGTGATTTGAATGCCTAAATCTTTTACATATGATGCTGAGTTAATTACAATATTATTTAGTTTATATTCTGAAGGTTGATTATTAGCTCCTAGTGAGACGACACTGCACTTTTCCATAGAAATTTTTAACTGCCAATCAGAGGCCCATTTGCAAAAATTATTTAGCGAACGTTGAAAATTATGTTTATTTTCTGCGTTATTGTGAATGGTATAAAACTTTGCATCGTCTGCAAAAAGCTTAATAACCGTTTCAGAACCTAAACTATCAGGCAAGTCATTTATAAAGATTAAGAAAAGAAGGGGTCCCAAAACGCTACCTTGAGGGACACCGCTAACCACAGGAGTAAATTCGGAAAATATATTTTCTTTTGTATTTTCGTTTTTTTATTGTTACACATTGTCGCCTACCAGTTAAAAAATCAGATATCCAATCATATTTAACTCCGTAAATTTTCAACTTAATCAAAAGTTTTGGGTGGCTAACTGAGTCGAATGCCTTGGCAAAATCAGTATACCTTATGTCTACTGATTTTTTGGCATCCAACGCAGCTAACCAGTCAAAAAGGGAACTAAGCAAGTTTAAGCCCACAGACCTACCAGCTAAAAAACCAAACTGTTCTTTAGTAATTAAATTATTTTTGCGAAAAAAGTTTAAAAGGTCATCAAAAACTATTCCTTCCATAATTTTTGAGCACACACTAGTCAAAGATATTCCACGATAATTTTCTTTAAGAGAAGCAAAACCTTTTTTAAATATTGGGCATATAAAAGCGTCTTTCCATATATCTGGAATTTTTCCTGCGTCCATTGATAATTCAAAAATTCAAGCCAGAGGGCACGCGAGTTTTTCTGCGGCACGATTAAAATAAAAAGCCGGGATATTATCAGGCGTTTTTGAGAATTTTAGCGGGAGGCTTTAAAGTTTTTTTAGTACTGTACTGACTGGGAATAAAACATAGTAAATTCCTTCATTTTCTTTAATGCGACTAGAAAAATCAGGCATAATATTATTGCCCTTAGTTAAAACACTACTAAAATATTTATTAAATATGTCGCACTTTTCCGCATCATCAGTTGTTAAACTTTCGTCAGTTTTTTGATTGGACCAATTTTTGAAAATCCGGATTTCATTTTTTTGGTAGCGTATTTGTAAAAATTTTGGACATTTCCGCTACTAAGAGTTTTTTTTCTAAGTTTTCGTGAAAATTTTTCAGTGAGTATTTGTATTTTTTAGCAGTTGCCTTATAATCAATTTTAGCAATATCCGAGAGCTTTGATAATTTAAACAAGCGACGTTTTTCTTTTGCCAATAAACATATATTTTGAGGGTATCGGATTTTTTTAAAATTTATAACTTTTTTGGAACATATTTTTCAATACATTTTAAATTGATATCAACAAATTTAGAATAAATTTCGTTAATGTTTTTTGATGACTCAAAGATGATTTTCCAGTTTACGGAAACTAAATAACTATTAATTTTTTAAAAATCCGCTTTTTGATAGTCTTTTATGATGCATTTGTTTCTCATTTTAAAATTAACTGTAAAATTAATTAAAAAATCAAGTGAAAAATGGTCACACGTATAAGAAAATGGTTTGGATACGGTAAGATTACAGATTAAATCGGGTTGATTGCACATAACTAAATCCAGAATATTACCGCTTATATGTGTTGGAGAATTTACAAATTGAAAAAATCCGCAGTCGATTATTCCGTTCAAAAAAATTTCATGAAGTTGGTCACTGTTTAAAATTTTTGGAACCAACCAATCAATAGAGGGAAAATTAAAATCCCCGACTAAGATACATGGATGTTTTACAGAAGTTAGAAAGGAGTTTAGCTCATTTAAAAGTAACAGATATTGAATATCTGCGTTGCAAGACTCAAAACAAGGAGACCGGTATTGGCAAATAACCCTTAGCGTTCCATTAAGACCAATAATATCAATGGCAGTACTTTCTAAAGATATAAACTTATTATTAACTTTTATTTCACACACTTTTAAGTATGATTTAGTTAGGATTGCAACGCCACCGCCTTGTTTAGAAGTCCTATCACAACGAAACACCGCATAAGAATTAATACACATTAATAAAGAGTTTAAAGTACTAGTATTTAACCAAGTTTCTACAATGCAAATTACGTCAAAGGCTTGTTCCGATAACAAAACATTTAATTCATCTAATTTGTTATTTATGCTTATAGCATTGAAAAATTTAAACCTTAAGCCTTTGCAACCGTAATTTCATTTTTTAAAAATGTTTTGCTTAGACTGACTACGTGTAGTGCGTTTTTCAAGCTTTGGTATCTCAACAGGTTTTAAGACCTCTTTTACAGCCGTTTCTTGTTTTGTTTTTGAAACCAATTTCCATTGATGTGGTGACAAACCCTCGCGTAGCACATAAAAATTGTTTTTACCTAGTCTATCCCTTTCCTTATAAATATCGGCAATTTTTCGTCTTTCATTTAAAGTATAGCTTGGCCTAACATAGATACCCGAAAACTGAGCGTGATTTCGCAGCAGTTTGCTGCGATCCAATATCTTGTTTCTATCTCCACTGCGCTGGAATCGAAGCTTTAATAAGCAGTTTGGAAAACGCTAAAATGCCTGGCCCATACGAAAAGCTTCAACGGATTTAGGAGGCGAAGGACCAACGATAGCAAATAATATGCCATATAAAAGACGCCACAGCGCGTCTGTATTAGCCGTCTCGGCTACACCTTTCAGAACCAGGAATTTTTCATTGTTTTTACGTTCGTTTTCTTCCGCTACCAACGCTTTTAAGTTCCGCGACACGAGCGTTAAGAGCTGCTATTTGCTGCGGCAAGGATCGAAGTTCTTTTGAACACACGGTACAAGCAAGGATAACTGATGAAGAAAGGCGTTCAAAAGACTTTTTATCCAGTCCTGTGCACGATACATGGAAAGGATTACTGAAAAACTTGCAGTAATCAAAGTTGCTGTCTCCTCCCGCAATCGGCAGAGTGCAAATACCACAGTTTGCCATTTCGAGATGATGGCGTCAAATAAATATTGATTCACTCCATTAAAGGGGAGCCAGGGCAAAAGGAAAATGGCTGCAATGCAATAAACAAGTTTCTCCTGCACAATAAAAATGTGAAGACAGCGTGCCAATTTTAACGTTTAAAGCTTTAAATAATAGCAATTTATTGAATGAATTTACATCTTCTGAGTTTCAGAGTTAGTAAAAATGTAGAAATAAATATTCCGGTTTTTTTGATGTAAAATTTCAGACAAAATGTTGAATAATTAATATCAGAGAAAAAAGAATTACAGAGATAATTACAGAGAGAATTACAGAGATACGGATTTTTTCAATTTGTAAACTAGCCTTGAAAAATGCTCTAAGAATAGAGCAGGAAAAAGGGGCGATTTTTCCCCGGGCGTATGTTTAGACAGAAAAGATGTAGACTAGTCTGAGATGGACATTATGTGGACTATAGGAAATTCGCATTTGGTTTGGCCAGCTGCTCACTAAATAAAAATTTCTACGATATGATAATGATTTGTTTGATACATTGATCTAATACACACAGCACTGTTGCAATTTTTTTTTAGTTTGATGAAATGTCAATTGAAAAAAGTCATACTCACACAGCAATCTTTGACAAGCGCGAAATCGCCACTTTTTCAATTAGAAGGTTATATTTGTATGTTAAGAAACAACTATAAATTTGAAAAAGTGGCGATTTCACGCTTTGTCAAAGATTGCTGTGAGTATGATTTTTTCAATTGACATTTCATCAAACTAAAAATCTGAAGAGGTGTGTGTGTTAGATCAATGTATAAACAAATCATTATCATATCAGTAGAAATTTTTATTTAGTGAGCAGCTGGCCAAACCAAATGCGAATTTCCTATAGGTGCCACATAATGTCCATCTGTCTTTTACATCTTTTCTGTCTAAACATACGCCCCGGGGAAAAATCGCCCCCTTTTCCTGCTCTATTCTTAGAGCATTTTTCAAGGCTAGTCTACACTTTTTTGAATTAAATTAAAAAATAGCCAAATAAACCTATAGTTTTAGCTGCGCAATGACATATGTTTATAATCATACAGTTTCCGAGATAAAAAAAAAAATAATAAAAAAGAAGAACATCAATTTAAATTAAAAAAATTAACCCACGTTGTTTAATTATAGTTAGTGCGGTGCAGATGCGCTCCAGACAAAGTTTACCTACGTTCTCTAAATATAGTTGGCGCCATGCCGTGCGCCAATGATTGCAATTATAATTTTTAAAGTAAAAATAATAATAATAATAATAAGATGATGAACATGAATAACAAAATTTACTCACGTTGTCTAAGTATAGTTGGCGCGGTGCCGTGGGTTAAATTGCAGTTGGCACCCCGCACCACCGATGATTACCGGCGCGGGGGGCGCCCCCCCCCCCCCCCCGAATTATTATTTTTTAATAAATAAAACTTTGAATTAATTTTGTCATCAGTAATGCAAGAATTAAAAAAAGTACTCTGTTGTTTTTGCCGTTTTCCGCGCGGTTGAAGCAGATGGCGCTGGGAACTGGCGCCGTTTCTGCCACCAATTAAAACCGGTCTGCTATTTTTGTGCGGTTTTTATGAGGGGATGTTGGTTGTCTGCTCTGTACAATCCTTATTGTTGCCAAAAGGCTGTTATTGTGCGGTTGGGAGTTTTTATTTGTCTATTTTTCAATTTTTTATTTTGATCAATAAATCGATAACAAGGACCTAAATGAAAAAAGTGCTTCCTAAGAAAGTTGCGTAATTCCTTCTTCTTTCTAATGAGCCCATGTTTATTTTTGATCAATCAGTAACGAATGAGGAATATCGTTTTAAATGGAGCATTGGAATAATAAGAAGAAGAAGAAGAAGAAGAAGAAGAAGAAGAAGGTTCTGAATTTCAAAATTTACCCACGTTCTCTAATTATGGTTGGCGCGGCGCCACGGGGCTAAATCGCCCCGTGGCGCTCCCGCGCCACCCATGATTCTCCAACACATATAAGCGGTAATATTCTGGATTTAGTTGCAATCAACCCTATTTAATCTTTAATCTTACCGTATCCGAATCATTTTCTTATACGTGTGACCATTTTTCACTTGATTTTTTAATTAATTTTACAGTTAATTTTAAAATGAGAAACAAATGCATCATAAAAGACTATCGAAAAGCGGATTTTTCAAAAATTAATAGTTATTTAGATTCTGTAAACTGGAAAACCATTTTTGAGTCATCAAAAAACATTAACGAAATTTATTCCCAAATTTGTTGATATCAATTTAAAATGTATTGAAAAATATGTTCCAAAAAAAGTTATAAATTTTAAAAAAATCTGATACCCTCAAAATATATGTTTATTGGCAAAAGAAAAACGTCGCTTGTTTAAATTATCAAGGCTCTTGGATATTGCTAAAATTGATTATAAGGCAACTGCTAAAAAATACAAACACTCACTAAAAAATTTTCACGAAAACTTAGAAAAAAAACTCTTAGTAGCGGAAATGTCCAAAATTTTTACAAATACGCTACCAAAAAAATGAAATCCGGCTTTTCAAAAATTGGTCCAATCAAAAAAACTGACGAAAGTTTAACAACTGATGATGCGGAAAAGTGCGACATATTTAATAAATATTTTAGTAGTGTTTTTACGAAGGACAAGAATATATAACACAAGAGGATGTCCCACTGTACACTAAATTTTTGACCAAAATTTTGCGAGAAAAGTCGCACTTTCGAATTCATGTGCGACTTTTCTCGCAAAAATCCGCCATTTTCTGCAAGTTTTCCCGCGCTGCGATTTTTAACACATTGTTAGTTTTCTCGCAGTGGGGACTGCGACTTCTTTTGTACACTATGCTGCTTTATTCGCACTGCGATTATTTTCGCACTGCGAGTCGGGCTGCACAACAAAAAAAATAATAAAAACAAAGCGGAGCGAAAATTTTGTGTTTAAATGAGTAAAAGTCATTTTTTTACCTTAAGATGTTTAAACTTTTTAGTTTTAATAAAATAAAGTAACTTTCCAACGTTTTAAAATTAAATAAAACAAGTTTCAAAGTGTTTTACTTCATTGCAAATGACTACCAGCGTCTGTATTTTTTTTGTTGCGCGGCCAGACTCGCAGTGCAAAAATAATCGCAGTGCGAATAAAGCAGCATAGAGTGCGAAAGAAGTCGCAGTCCCCACTGCGAGAAAACTCACACTGTGTTAAAAATCGCAGCGCGGAAAAACTAGCAGAAAATGGCGGATTTTTGCGAGAAAAGTCGCACACGAATTCAAAAGTGCGACTTTTCTCGCAAATTTTTGGTGAAAAATTTAGTGTAAAGACGGACATTCTCTTGTGTTATATATTCTTGCTAAGGACAATAATATTATGCCTGATCTTCCTAGTCGCATTAAAGAAAATAAAGGAATTTACTATGTTTTATTCCCAGTCAGTACTGTACTAAAAAAACTTAAAAGCCTCCCGCTAAAATTCTCATAAACGCCTGATAATATCCCGGCTTTTAATCGTGCCACAGAAAAACTCGCGTGCCCTCTGGCTCGAATTTTTGAATTATCAATGGACGCAGAAAAAATTTCAGATATATGGAAAAACGCTTTTATATGCTCAATATTTAAAAAAGGTTTTGCTTCTCTTAAAGAAAATTATCGTGGAATATCTTTGACTAGTGTGTGCTCAAAAATTATGGAAGTAATAGTTTTTGATGACCTTTTAAACTTTTTTCGCAAAAATAATCTAATTACTAAAGAACAGTTTGGTTTTTTAGCTGGTAGGTCCGTGGGCTTAAACTTTTTTAGTTCCTTTTTTGACTGGTTAGCTGCGTTGGATGCCAAAAAATCAGTAGACATAATGTATATTGATTTTGCAAAGGCATTCGACTCAGTTAGCCACCTTAAAGTTTTGAATAAGTTGAAAAATTAAATATGAGTTATATGATTGGATATCTGATTTTTTAACTGGTAGGCGACAATATGTAACAATAGAAAACGAAAATACAAAATAAAATATATTTTCCGAATTTACTCCTGGGTTAGCGGTGTCCCTCAAGGTAGTGTTTTGGGAGCCCTTCTTTTCTTAATCTTTATATGATATAGTAAAAAAAAACAAATTATTTTTATTAATATCATGTTTTGAACATTGTTTTTGATAAGTAAATAGTTAGTAAAAAAGGAGAAGAAAAGTAAGCTTAAAATTTTGAATTTTTTTTTTGATTTTGAACTACTTTATAAGGTTGAAAACTCGAAAAGTAATTTTTGTGTTCGTAAAAAGTTAATTTCATAGAGTATTGTATTTTTCTTAAGACCAAACGGCTGTTTGTATTTTAATTTAATTTTTTCCACAACACCGGTCTGTTTTAAAAAACAAGTGGTATCAAAATATAATGGTTTTTAAAAAGTTTGAAATAAATACTTAGTAAATGCATTATAGCTAAAAACTTAAAATGGTTTTATCGATTTTCTTGCTTGTTTCTGGGTGTTGAATTTTTGTTCCTGGCCCTCTCGTAGTGGGGGGTTGGAGGGGTTCCCCCCCCCGATTCTGGAGGGGGGTTTACTTTCCTCCCGAGTGGGGGGGAGAAAACTACCCCCCCTTTGAAAAATAAAGAAAAAAAATGTCTTTAAAATGATTTAACGCCCCCAAATTAGGTTTGAGCTAAAATGAGTGTTTTAAGCAAAAAAAGCTCAAAAGAATGGTTTGACCTAATAGTTTGTTTATTCCAAAATGGAAAAAGTGTAATGAAAATCCCGAAAAGATATGGATTTTGCGTTTGCATCTTTACTCTTATTTGGGGTTTAACCCCCCCACTCCGGACCAACTTGCCCATGTATGATGGCAACAAGACTTATTGATTGTGTTAATGCAATATCGATGATTCTGTCTGTAGGGTAGTGCATTTAATTTCGGCACTTTTTTGTTTTTCCCCTGTAACTTTTCACTGTATGGCCCGATTTTCATGTTTGATAGCTCATTTTGAAGCTTTTACGATATTGCGTTACGTCACAAAAGTTTCACTGTACGAAAATGGTTTTTTTACTTAGTTAAATTAGTTTTTAAAAAAATGAAAAATTGCCGAAATTAAATGTGTGCATTTAATTTCGGCACTTTACAAACAATCGATTGTTTCTTAGTCAAAAAATCATCATTTTCAAAAATTTAAAAGCCTATCATTATCTCCAGACAGTTTTCTTTAATTTAAGCTTCTACTTGTTGTTCAACGTGTAACTGGCAGAAAGTTACAGCTAAAATGCCAAATGGTATCAAAATGAGCAAAATTTGGAAAAAAATTGCATTTAATTTCGGCACTTTTTAAAAGGACCCCTTTAATCGAGTTTAAGTGCAATGCTATGACCCCTACACATTTCAACGTTGTCTTTTAACTATTTACAAATACAATTTAACACCCGACCACTTAATTCAACCTGTTTTTACCTGCAGCATATGTGTGCCGAAATTACACTATTTTATTTTATAACGATTGCTCACGAAAGACGCAAACACGGGGACTAAAAATTCGGAAAAAAGACTAAATTTTACCAGGACAGTTTAATTTTTAAGCCAATTTATTGCGTAATCATGAAATGCCCATGTTCTAAAAACAAGTAACAATTTTATTTTTTTTATAAATCACACAATTTCACATGAAAAAATCATAACATAACAAAAAAATTCAAGATACAGAAAACTTATTTTGCTTGGTACAGGTACTAAACGTGTACCAAAAATCGATTAGAGATTTTTAAGCTACAAATACTGAATAAAAACATGTTTTTAGGTCAATTCTGACCTGAATATCTCGATTTTAAACTTTAAAAACTGATTAAAACATGATTTTTGATAATATGGGGTAAAATATAGGCAAAAAAATGACAATATTTTGGGTACACAATTTTTACTGTAAAGAAAAAAATTTAATTAACCGCTAAATTAAAATAAAAACTTTGTTTTAACATTACTGGAAGTCCGGAGAATCTAAAAATTTACAAAAAAATTATAAATTCGATAGTCGCATGGACCACCAAAATTATGGACAACAAACTTGTTTTTGCTTAAAAACCTAATTTAAGTTTTTTTAATCGGATTTATTTTTTCTAAGCCTAAGCAAAGCCTAAAAATCAACTTAAATTGTATTATGAGGCATTTTTATTAAATTATCCCATTTTTTAAATTTTAATTTTTTTCACGACTGAATTTTTAGACATTTTTAAGCGGTTGCTATACAAAATTGGTGAGGACCAGAAAAAAGTCAAAATATTTTTAGAACCGTCAGACTTTCCACAATCTAAAAAATATTTATTTATATTGGTTAAAGCACTAATAAAAAAAATTTCTCAACAGCATAAAATGTACCTTCAAAAAAAGGTCTTTTTTTGGCTATAAAACACCATTTATTATCTTAAGGGGTAGTTTAATCACTTTCTAATGCCCAAAATTAAGATCGCAAGGTCAGAATTGACCTAGAAACATGTTTTATATTTATGTTTGTTGAGTGGAATTCTCAAACTGATTTTTGGTACACGTTTAGTACTTGTACCGAATAATATACTACCTAAAGAAAAATAATATTTATTTCAAAACATATTATGCCAAGAATATTCTTTCTGGACACCAAAAGGTTTATAAAAATATTCTTGGAAGGTAATAAAAACTTTTACAACTCAAAATCTGACTAATTTTCATGATGTGTCGCAAGAAAATTGCGTGACTGAATTAGCAGTAACAAAATTTGCATAATGTTAAAAACTACGCTAAGTTACGGTAGAGTTTGGACGGAGTCCGTGTCGTTGGAATTTAGTGTTTGCCTTTTCTACGCATCGAATCTAAGTACACAGAGCCGCCAGTGCCCAGTACTGGCAGCACTAACATTATAAAACGCACTAAGTTTAGTTTGGTAAAAACTAAACTGACATATCAAACACCTAAATGAATGAATTTTCTAAACAAACTAAAATAGATTTGTTTGCATTCATTTTAATTTTGATAATTGCTTCTTTTCATTTTGATGTTAATTTTTTTATCACTTTTTTCTTTACGCAGTAATTAATGAGATATTTCACTTGTTTTATTATTATTATTGTTATTATGAGAATATTTTTTTGACTAAGGATGTTATTTTATATTTTCTTATTTTAATATTATTACCATTTTTTTAATTCAATACAAATATCAAATGTGTCACTAAAATCGGTTTGAAAAAGCAACCCAGAGTATCTGATTAAAACAATGTTTCTAGGTCTATTTGGACCTCTACCTGATAACAAAATTCCTAAATGGTTCATGTTTGAAATTTCAAAAAAAAATTTATGTTCCCCCTATCCTAGGAAGTTCAAAAACGGCTCTATATGCTTGCGGAATATAATTAAAAAGTTCTAAACTGTGTTTAAGTTAATTTTACTGTTTTTATTTTTGCTTTTTAGACGCCTAATAGAAAAAGTGTTCACTACCTTGATATTCATAATTTAAATTCAAACCCCCGAGGTTTTAATGGGTGAGGGGGACGGGGCCAATTCCAAAATAGGGGGCAACTTTTTTGAAACAAAAGCGGCAATAAAACAAGGGGGCAAGCAGGCGAAAAAAGGAGAAAAGAGGAAAAAAAGGAAGAAAAAAAAGAAGGGAAAAAGAAAAAAAGGACAAAAAAGGCAAAATTAAGCAAAAATAGGTCTGAAATGCTTTTAAAAACATTGAAATAGGCTAAAAACCGCAAAAAATTGGCGATGATGGCGTTATAATAAATCAAAATGGCGTCATAATTTTTGGGTATATTTTTGAGCGGGGGGGGATAAAACTGGGGGGGGGGGCACAGCCACTTATATTCTGGGGGCATTTCCTGACCGTGCACAGGTCTAATTATGCATCCAAAAAATGGTAAAAGCAACAATAAAAACAGTTAATTCTATGAAATTAACGTTAGTTAGTAATATTCGGCAAGCTTATAGAGCCGTTTTTGAAATTCATAAAGGAGGGGGAACAAAAATTTTTTTTTAACTTCGAACATGGGTCACTTAGACATTTTGTTATTAGGTATATAAATTTTTGAAGCATTACAATAAAAATGAAAATTAATAAATTAAGCTTTAACGCGATTTAAAATATATTTTAGGAATATTTGGTAGATTAAATGATATTTTTGACCTTCCATGGGTGGTTTAAAAAAAGCATTTGTAAAATTTTGAACATCAAGGCAGTGGACACTTTTTTATTAGGCATCTAAAAATTTATAAAGCAACAATAAAAACAGAATTCTATAAAATTATCTTAAATATAGTTTAAAGAACTTTTTGGTAATATTCAGCGAGCATATAGAGCCGTTTTTGGACTTCCTAGGATAAGAGGAACAATTTTTTTTTAAATCTCGAACATGAACCATTTTGGCATTTTGTTATCAGGTAAAGGTCAAAATTAATCTAGAAACATTGTTTCAATCAGACACATTGCTCTGATTTGCCAAACCGATTTTCGTGACACGTTTGGGATTTGTATTGAATTAAAAAATGGTAATAATATTAAAAATCAGAAACATATAAAATACCACAAATAATGAAAAAAGTGATAAAAAAATTAACATCAAAATGAAAAGAACTAATTATAAGAATTAAAATGAATTCAAAAAATCTATTTTGTTTTGTTTATAAAATTCATTCATTGTGTTTGGTGTGTCATTTTAGGGTGGGGGTAAAAACCGGACCACCCGGACGGACTGACGGAAATCGATGGGGTAAAACCCGGACTGACGGACCGTCTAAAAACGGAAATATCTCAAGAAATACATAAGCTTTATAAAAAATAAAGATATTTTTGCAATCTCCAGATCACGAGCTTCACGTTTATTTGCTTATTTTTGTGTTTTTGTTTATATTAAAAAAATTAAAATCTTCCGGGTTTCCTTGACGCGGGTATTTGTTGACACACTTACCGTAAGTTTATTTATTTTATTAACCGAAAGTTACTTACCTTACCTTACACTTACCGAAAGTTTATTTTCCATGAATTAGTAAAATTAAATATGTTCCATAAATTAAAATTAAACTTTTTGAAATTAAAAATGTATATAAATATAATTCTGTATTAAACTGCCAGTGCTTCTTTTGCAAAACTCATGATGGAAGTAATATTTCGTTTGCAATATAAATTGAAATAAAATTTTAAATACGCAATATTTTTTATTGTTTGAACGCGCGCCCGTTTTTTTGTATTCAAATCAAAAACTGGACAGTAGATCCTCAAGTCTTGATTTAAGGTGTATTTACACACCATTTCATAACTCTGTATTTTACTGATCATTTAACCATAAACATAGTTTATTATATAGAATTGTAGCTAATTATTGTAAATAAATGTTTTGATTGAGCTAATGTACTTCGAAATTGGAAAAATTGCAACCTTAAAAACTTGGTCATGCGACCTAAAAACCCGGAAGATTTTATTTTTTTAAATATAGAAAACCAACTTTTAAAACCTGTTACATATTTAGTAGAATGCCATAAGCATCAATTTAATGTGTTTACTTCATAATTTTTTGCAGTATTTATTGAGATATTTGCGTTTTTTGACGGTCCGGCGGTCCGGGTTTTACCCCTTCGATTTCCGTCAGTCCGTCTGGGTGGTCCGGGTTTTACCCCTACCCGTCATTTTATTTTTTACCAAACTAAAGTTAGTGCCTTTTACGTATATAAAGTTAGCGCACGAAACCAATTCGTGGTATCGGGGAAAGTCCCAACTGAGGAAAGTCCCAACGTGGAAAGTCCCAACTGAGGAAAGTCCCAACGTGGAAAGTCCCAACCAATCGATGAAACTCCCAACAGTTCAAATATTAGAAATACGTTTGCAAAACCGGTGTTAAACACGATAATTTTAAACAACCGAAAATAAATAAATGCATTAAATGAATGATAAATGGAATTATGCAATTTTGTAAACGTACTTTCAAAAATGCAAGTTTCCACCCCAATGAGAATTTTTTTTTGATTTTTGGGTTTTGCTTAGGCTTAGGAAAAAAATAAAGTTTTTACTCTTCAGTTTAAAAAGCATCATTAAAAACAAATTTACCATAATACAATTTTGCTTGATTTTTAGGTTTTGCTTAGGCTTAGGTACTCAGTTTTTTGAATAAAGAATTTAATAAAAGTTTACCATGATAAAAATTTTGCTTGATTTTTGGCTTTTGCTTAGGCTTAGATAAAAAAGGTTTTCAATAGATTGTTTCATTCGAAAAATAGGAAAAACTTGTCTTTTGAAAAGTGCGTTTACAAAATCACATCCAAAAGACGAGTTTTCCGTATTTAACGCTATATTTTTATTAATTATAGTGTTAATTGACTAAAAAATAAAATGGTGTTTGTTGCAAACGTATTTTTTATTCTGTTGGGACTTTCCACTAACTGTTGGGAGATTCCACAGTTGGGAGATTAACCCTTTTTGTTGGGAGATTGCTCGGAACCAAATTCGTGCGCGCACGAATTTCCGCGCACGAATTTTGAGCCTGTATATTTTCAGTCGCGCGCACGAAAAAAAGGCAAGCACTAAAAGACACCTACCACACCTACTACACCTACTACACCGACCGACCAACCGAAGGGTGAAACTCCTCTTGTTTCTAAAAATTTCCCTAAGCAACCTAAGCAAAACCTTAAAATCAAGCTAAATTTAATGTTTTGTTTGATTTTGAGGTTTTGCTTAGGTTGCTAAGGTCGGTCGGTGTAGTAGGTGTGGTAGGTGTCTTTTAGTGCTTGCCGAAAAAAACGATTTTGCGTCTATCGCACACTAAGCACAGTACGTATATAAAGTTAGCGCACGAGATTCGTGCGCGCACGAATTTCCGCGCACGAATTTTAGTTATTGTTATTGGTATATAAATAATTGATCGATTTTTTGGAAAAAATATTATAAAACATTACTCTACGATAATTAAATAGTGTTTATTTTTAATTTTTATTATAAAAACATTTCTTTTTTACATATTAAAAAGCTCAGCAATCCAATGAATTATAGAAAACAAAATTTGATTTTATTTTGCAAACTAATAAAAAAGAAAACCTACTTCGTTTTACAAAGTACTTTGTTATCATATGGATAAATTTAGTTAAAAACACTATCCTTATTGAAAATTTGTTGTTTTTTATAAATAATAAATATTCTTATTGAATGTTTGAGTCTTGAGAAATATTTAAGAAACTTTATTGTTTGAGAAAAAATTGTTTATAAACCCTGGAGAATACAACGTATGTATATTGTTTTTTGTAGTAATAATCAAATAAATAATTCAAAAAAAACACAAAAAAATCAATCGTAAATAAGTGCATTTTAAATTTAGAACACGGAATTCATGCGCACACGAATTTCCGCCCACGAGTTTTAGTTATTGTTATTGGTAAATAAATAATTGATCGATGTTTTGGAAAAAATATTATAAAACATTACTCTTAATTAAATAGTTTATTTTTGTTTTTAATTATAAAAACATTTACTTTTTTACACATTAAAAAGCTCAGCAATCCAATAAACTATACGAGAACAAAAATTTGATTTTATTTTGCAAACTAATAAAAAAGAAAATCTACTTCGTTTTACAAAATACTTTGTTATCATATGGATAAATTTAGTTACAAACATTGTCCTTATTGAAAATTTGTTGTTTTTTTTATAAATAATAAATATTCTTATTGAATGTTTGAGAAATATTTGAAAAACTTTAATGTTTGAGAAAAAATTGTTTATAAACCCTGGAGAATACAACGTATGTATATTGTTTTTTGTATTAATAATCAAATAAATAATTCCAAAAAAAACACAAAAAAAAACAATCGTAAATAAGTGGATTTAAAATGTCAATCATGGAAAAAAAATATTAATTAAATTATTTGTGCACAACTATTTATGAGGTGGAACGAAACCACTTTTCCAAAAAATAGGCATAAACTATGAGTGAAACTAATAGGTGTTTATTGTTTTCAGGAATAATATTTCATTCGACCTTTTAGATTTTGATATATTTTGATTTTTTAAATATTCTTATTAAAAAAACCTTTTAGATTTTGATAATTCGATTTTGATTTTTTAAATATTCTTATTGTATATTAGGAAAACAATTACTTTTTAAGCCGGAAAATGAATAACCTCACAGGAGTCGGAACTGAAATAACTCTTTTATTTAATTTAAAACAGAAATATTTTTTCAACTGTACATAAAAATATTAATAGAACATTTCAAAACATACAGTTACAAACAAGAAACATATACATCGGTTTGTCATTAATTAAAAAAAACAACGGTTTGGCTTGTTTTTTTAATTTAATTTTTTCTTTTTTACTCGCCACAATCAGGAATTGAAGCTGTAGTTAGGATCATGGAACCGAAAGTAAAAATCGCTAAAACCATACCACTATAAGGCCGTTTTGGATATTTTACTCAGTGAGGCGGACAAACCTAAGCTTAAGCGAAACTTAAATCTAAACTTAAACCAATTTTTTTCTTAAAGGTTTCAAGTTCTCATTGTTAGCGACTACAAGTTGCCAAAAATTTCCAACGGCTTCATTTTCTCTACTTACGGAGCTCCCTACTTTCCTGCTCTAAAGGCCTCGTAACGTAAATACAAATTTGTGTTTAAATTTCTCGAAATATATTAATACATTTATTACACTTAAAAACATTTTTATCTTTTTTATTTATATGGAAATTCAGCAAAAAAAAAATTGTGTGTTTTGCTGGCAAATGAAAAAAAAAGAAGAATTGTTTCAGGGCACTCAAAATTAGTCGCAAAATTGTTAAACAATATATAACATAAAAAAAGAAATGTAAAATTTCTTATAAATATTTAGTGCCCCTAATAAATGGGGCATGCCTATACATAATCACATTTTTAATTTTTGTTATATGGTTTTGGTATAATTATCCACATACAGTTATAATAAAAGGATACTGGTACCGATTTTAAAATTAACTGATTTAATATTTCATGAAGTTTTCAATTTCATAACAACTATAAATTTTTTATTTAATTATTAAACGCATTCAACATAAAGATGGTTTGAGTCATACAAAATTTATAGAATTGAAATTGCAACTTATTTTCGAATTTAATATAAATTTCTCAAAAACGAGAAAAATTCCAAATTCAAATCATATTGTTTTTTCTATTATTTATAAATGTAAAGTAACAAAATGATAATGCGTTTGCTATTTTAATAACAATAACTAAAATAATAACAATAATAATAATACCAATAATAATAATACCATTAACAATAACTAAAATTCGTGCGCGGAAGTTTGTGCGCGCACGAATTTCGTGCGCTAACTTTATACACGTACTGTGCTTAATGTGCGATAGGCGCAAAAATCGTTTTTTTTTTCGTGCGCGCGACTGAAAATATACAGGCTTAAAATTCGTGCGCGGAAATTCGTGCGCGCACGAATTTCGTGCGCTAACTTTATATACGTGTGCCTTTTATAGTTTAGTACTGCCAGTACTGGGAACTGGCGGCTGTGGGTACCTAAATTTGATGCGTCAAAAACGGAAATTTCATGCGTCGAATACTAAAATTTTATGCGTCAAATACTAAAATTCTATGCGTCAAATATGGAAATTCAATGCGTCGAATACTGAAATTCAAGGCAAGCACTAAAAGACACCTACCACACCTACTACACCGACCGACCTAAGCAACCTAAGCAAAACCTCAAAATCAAACAAAACATTAAATTTAGCTTGATTTTAAGGTTTTGCTTAGGTTGCTTAGGGAAATTTTTAAAAACAAGAAGAGTTTCACCCCTCGGTTGATCGGTCGGTGTAGTAGGTGTAGTAGGTGTGGTAGGTGTCTTTTAGTGCTTGCCAAATTCAATGCGTGAAATACTGAAATTCGATGCGTCGAATACTGAAATTTGAAGCGTTGAATACTGAAATTCAATGCGTCCAAAAACTGTTGGTCCTGAAACAAAAATTTAAGCGTCGAAAAACTAAATTTAAGCGTCGAAAAACTAAATATTAAGCGTCGTTAATAATTAAGAATAAAAACACTAAACAGACGCCATAAAAAAAAAGGCAAACACTTAATTCCTCCAACTCTGACTCTGCCTCAAATTTCTGCAAATTATATATTGATGTGCAGGTTAGGAGGAATCAACGAAAACTCAAACAAAATGAACAAATTTAAATGTTTTTTGAATCAATTTAGCTCTTTATAGATGTATTTTTTTATTTTTATTTTTTATTTTATTTTTAACTGCATTACACTATGAAAAACATTAAATTAATTTTAAAAACCATAAAATTAGTGCATTTTTAAAATGTATTATAATTAAGTAATCTCAAGAAATTGACAAACTTTAAATTATTATTTTAGTCCATAAACATGGTTAGACTCTTGTTTTGATCTGTTTCATTAAAGATCTTTCATGTGAATTGAGGGTTTGGCTAAGGGTTAAGATTTATGGTTTTGGGTTTTTAAATTTAAACGTTTTTTATAATAAATACCGAAAATGCTTTATGTTAGAAATTTTTTTAGATCAAAATTTAAGACAAAGAAACCTTTATTTTTCCTAAGCAAAACCTAAAAATCAAGATAAAAGTCTAAAAAAAACTTAAAAGCTATTAAATGCCACATAATTTACGGCTTAAAGAAAAAAATATTTATTTTGGAAGACATTGTGTCGAAAATATTTTTTTCGGACACCAAAAAGTTTTTAAAAATCTTGTTGGAGGATGTTAAAGACCTTTATATTTTAAAATCTGACTAATTTTTATTATATATCGCAGCAAAATAGCGTAATTGGAAAAAAAAATAGCGTAACTAGTTGCACATCAGTCCATAACAAAGTCGTCCATGACTCAGGATCGCCCGCGCATGGTTCCCGGAAATTTCGTCTTTTACAATACATCTTTCAACATCTCATCTTCTAAACCCGTCTTCGGAAAACTCGTCTTTTAAACATCTCGTCTTCCGAAAACTCGTCTTTTGGATGCGATTTTGTAAACGCACTTTTCAAAAGACAAGTTTTTCCTTTTTTTGGCTACAACAATGTATATTAAAAACCCTTTTTTACCTAAGCCTAAGCAAAAGCCAAAAATCAAATAAAATCTTTATCATGATAAACTCTTATTAAATGATTTATTCAAAAAACTGAGAACCTAAGCCTAAGCAAAACCTGAAAATCAAGCAACACTTTATCATGGTAAATTTATGTTTAATGATGCTTTTTGAACTGAAGAGTAAAAACCTTATTTTTTTCTGAGCCTAAGCAAAACCCAAAAATTAAAGAAAATTTTATCATTAGGGTGAAAATTCGCATTTTTGAAAATACATTTACAAAATCACATCCAAAAGACTAGTTTTCCGAAGACGAGATGTAGAAGACGAGATGTTAAAAGACGAGATGTAGAAGACGAAATTTCCGGACACCCCCGCGCATTCCAAGCTTGTCCACACCAGCGCAGTCCATAGCCCGTCAATCTGTTTTTTTGTTTTAGTCAAAAATACTCTCTTAGAAGTGCTTGCACTTTTTCGTGCAATATTAAGCAATAATTATTGCGTTCTGGTGACTAGCGGAATTAATTGCATGATCTGAAATTTTTATTGCATTATTGGAATTGCAATATTTATTGCATACATATTGTAGTCTTGTGTGTGCAAGTTTTTCGCAGTAACTGCAATTTTATTCCAAGTTGTTTAATATTTCTTGCACATTCTTCTGCAGTCTAACTAAAAAAATTATTGCAGTTTTTGCAATTCTTTTGCAGAATTTCTAATATATTTTGCAGTTTTTTTGTAGTTATTATTGCAGTATTGTAAGCGGTAAAGATGATAATTGCGCGAATGATAATAGAAAACCGGCAATAATGCAGAAGTTTTCTTGTATATTGATGTCAAAAAAATCACACTTTTTCTCAAACAAAAAAATCTAGCTTTATAAAACTTATAATCCGGTGAAAGAACCTTAGTTTCTCTGTGGCCAAAATTATATTCTTGCTATTACATTTGTAAAATATAGATCTATACATAAACTTTCGTATCAGTTGCAACAGAAAGAATTTTATTTATTAAGGAACAGTAAATAATGTGAGCAGTTATGGATTGCAGAAAATGTATTATCACTATTTAGGCCGCCTTCATTGATTATGTGCTCCACAGCAAATTTGGAAAATGAGGCAAAATAATTTTTTTACGATTTTCTTATCATATGTGTGTTGTTTTGAAAATATTATAACAGATTCAAACTCAGATAGATCGGCTCTATCAAAGCTTCCCAGTTGTTCCGGCATTCGCCCAGTATCTTCGATGTGGTATTTTCCTTTGCAGCTCAAAATCTTGGGATTCAAATTTGCCGTGCTGGAGGGGGCCATCGAATTTCTGGAGTTTTTGAGCCGCGAAGGAAAATAGCACATCGAATCTGTAAACATATTTGCACGACAACACACATAATGAGAAAATCGCAAAAAAAACTTTTTTTGCCCAATTTTTGCAAATTTGCCGTGGAACATAGGGCACATAATTAATGAATCCCGGTTTAAGGTGAATAAAAATGGGTAGGACAGTTCAAAGAAAAAAAATGACTAAAGACGATTTCTATGAGGGTGAAAACTGCAAGGTAGTAAAGTAACCACTCGTTCATCTTTCCATAGACTAGTTTGGAATAAGCGTCTTTTACTGTACGAGAGAGGGTACAAAAAGAAAAAAATAAAATTTGAAAAATCTTAGCTTTCTTAGTTTCTTAAGTTTAAACCTATACTTCATAAAAATTGCTACACGATGATATGTTTCACTACGTTGAAGTGCTGTAATATATCAGTTTGTGCTAAATAAATTTTTGTTTTTTAATTAAACGTCACAATAGTTTAAAATCACCACTAAAATAGTATTATTCTGAACAGTGAATTTGAATTAGTAAAAATAAAGATGAAATTTGTGCTTTTAAACTAATTTTAAACCTACATAGTTTTTTTTAATGTTTTGTTTGTAAAACTATTCAAAACTTAAAAATTAATTTTAAAAAGTCCATTCCAAACTTTTAAATTAAGCATTTTCTGTAATTGAAACATTAAAAAACTGGAAAACAAGCGCGCCAGCAGCGCCGTACCTACAAAGCGGCAAAAAACTAAAAATCCCCAAAAACTGCTTTTGCTTTTGCAATATTTAAAAAGTATTTAAGAAATTTTGAAGAGAAGGGGCTGAGATATTAAACCAATAAATATTTGAAATATTTTAAACCGTAAAATGTACTAGTCGCTTGCTGTTTCTCAATTTTCCCTCTACATATGATTGGCGCTAGTAGTTATGTACCCTCTTCCTAACACTAAAAAAACCATTATTCCGAACTAAAGATAAATTCTATCAGGGTGAAAATAGATGAGTGGTAAAGTAACCACTCGTTCTTTGAGATAATATCACGTGCAGAAAAACACCTGATGCAACTTGATAATAATTGTGTACATAACAACTGAAATTTTTTTTTATTATTTTTATTCTCGCGCATTTATTGTTTATTTATTCCTGACAGAGAGCGGTTACACCCTTAATTTCAGCCTGGAAGACTTTAGCTTTAGTCTATTCTTTTTATTCTGACGGTGAGCGGTTACGCCCTTAATTTTAGCCTGAAGGATTTTAACTATAAACAATTATACCACGCCGTTTCAAACAGTCTGAAACACCTTTGATATTTGTTTTGTACTTTTTATTTTGGAGTGCCACAGTGCCACACCCTTGTTTATTGACCTTTGCCATTAAGAATAATTAATAGAGAAGAATAATTCTAATCCACCAAATATTGAGAGGTTGGACAACATGGCATTTACCACAAAAAGGTATTTAAAGCCCTAAAAAAGCTCCCAAACAAATTGTCAAGAACACCTGACTGTTTTCTAGCTTACTTTTTAAAAAGCTTAAAAATTATTGCTGAACATGTGGCAATAATGTTTCAGATGTCTTTTGATTTTGGTGAATTACCACTTGATTTGAAAATAGCTTTATTAAACACACTGTTTAAAAAAGGCACCAAAAGCCTAAAAGAAAATTATCGTCCAATTTCACCTATATATTTTTCTTGTAAACTAATGGAACAGCTTGTCAAAGAAGAACTTCTTGTCTTTTAATTTTCCATATCATTTTGTCAAAGTTTCAACATGGTTTTAAGGCAAAAAGTTCTACAACAACACACCTGTTGGAAACTTTTAATGAGTGGACGCAGGCACCAAAACATAAACTTCTAATTGATGTCATTTACTTGGATTTTGCCAAGGCCTTTGACGACCCCTCGGGGGTGGATTTTTTGGGATTTTTTGCAAATCTTATCAAACCATCTTTATTAGGGACAATTCGCTCCCGGGACAATTCGCTCCCGAAAGTTTTTACAAACGCAAATCTTATCAAACCTACTTCATTAGGGACAATTCGCTCCCTGGAGAATTCACTCCCTGCTCAATTCGCTACCGGCATTTTTAATAAACTCGATTCTTTTAAAGTAATTCATTCAGACGAAATTAATGATTTTTTTAGCTATTGTTTGTAAAAATGATGAGTAATTTATACAATGATTTGTTTGCAAGCGGGAAAAAATTAAGTTATATGTACCAAGAACAATACCTAAGCATAAATTTGCAACCTTTAAAAATTTTTATTGTTCGTTTTGGCAATAGTTATGAACAATCACGACGGTTAATTCAATGTACACAAAGGTCTCGAGAAGAATTAAACGTAATTGGTATATAACGTTGGAACTAAAAAAATGGGCACAAAAGTTTAGAAAACTAACTATTTTGCTCTTTTTTCAACATTTTTCTAAAACAAGCTGTTATCTATGTTTTTTACTCATGTTTATTAGTTAACCACCGTTAATGAATTATTTCCGTTTCTTCCCGAGACCTTTGTATACATTGAATTAATCATCGTCATTGTTTAGAGCCAATTTTCTCTAGGTGGCCTAAATTAATGGCTCGCGCCTTAATTTCGGCCACTATAAAAAAAAGTTTAAACATCCACTGATCTTTAAGTGTAGCAGAAATTTTAAAATTTTGCACTGGAATAACAAAAATAGCTATCGTTTGATTTTTAGACCAAATCTTGGGTCGATTGGAAAAACCAGAAAAAACTTATTCAAAAAAATAACAAAGGTGGTCGAAATTAAGTCAGTTACCCTAACAGAAATTTTAAAATTTTGTACTGAAATTACAAAAATAGCTATCGTTCGATTTTTAGATCAAATTTCGGGTCGATTGGAAAAATGAAAAAAACTTATCCAAAAAAATTAAAAAAAGGTGCCGAAATTAAGTCAGCTACCCTATATTCCAAAAAATTTTCCACAATGAGAAAAATAAGTTGTATTAAAATACAAACTAATTCTTGCAATAATCAAGAATTTATTAAAAAAAATTTGGCATTAACAGTTTGTTGGTGCAAACGCAATTTGTTTTTTATGAAACTTGTTTCAAAATGTCGAATTTCTTATTTACAGATATAAATAACTTTCAAAAAATAAACTCTCAAACTTTCAAAAAATTAAGCCAGAAAGGCTTAACTTTTTTGTTTTAAATTAATACAATATTTTGTTTCAGCTTAACCTGAAGAAGACATAATAATAGATAATAGTATCTTAATAAAAAGCAAAGCAAAAAACAAAATATCACACCATAACATATCAGGCCATAATGTTTCATACATTTTAGGATAAACTTTATGTGAAAATCTTGAAAGCGTTTGTGAAAGTAAAAAAATTTTTATATTTTGTGAATGAATTTTCATGTTTTACATGTTATATGAAATAAACTTTCCGAGTGCTTGAAAACAAATTTGTATTTATTAAAATATTTGTTTTTTCATTATTGTTATAATTATCTACTTTTTTATCAATTTTTTAAGGTTTTAATTCTTCGGTGCAGAAATAATATAAATAATTATAATTAATAAAGAAATTATTTGTGTTTCGTAAATTTTCACTGTGTTATGTGCATGCATCAATTCGCCGCCGGGTTCATTGTCTGGCTCTGCAGCGCTCAGTTTTTTTTAATTTTTAATTTCAAAACATGCTTTAAATTATTTTATTCTCATTTTTAGGACTATTTTTTTGAATTTAAAAAATGTTCCAAATAAAATTTGACCAAATATCTTCTGGTAGTGCTCTTTAATTATTTATGAAGTTAGCACAGAAATAAGCTGAAACTTCCGAGGGTTAGTACGGAGTTTTCAGACTCGTCAACATCTTTACTGTCTGAACTCTGAACCCAGGGAGAAATCGTCCCTTTTTCCTGCTCTATTCTCAGAGCATTTTTCAAGTTTAATTTTAATTAGCAATACAATGATGCTCTTAGATTTTTATATTTTCTTGTGTTTTATATCTAATAATTAATAAAATTTAAAAAAATACAGATAACCATAAATAAAGAACACGACAGTCAAAACCCTTCAATTTAAAAGAAAATTGTTCAGTGTTAAAAATACAGATTCAACCATAAATAAAAAATATGTCATATTCTGATAACACGACTAATGTTTGTTTACATCGGAATTAATTCATAGTTTGGTTTTTAAAATAACTTTACTATGGTGCAAGTTGGCTGTTTTCGCAAACGAATAATTAAATAATAAAATAAAACAAAATTAAAATTAAATAAAATAAAATAATAAAATTGTTAAATGGATATAATAAACATTGTTTTTATAATTACAATATAATACACAAAAACAAAGCATACCTTTAAACTAGCAAATCAAGATTGATTTAATTTAAACTAACGATATAATCATTAGTTTAGCTATTAGTTTTTTTCAAATCAAATTAAAACTGTTGTCTTATTTAAATGCATTCATATGGTCTCATTGTTAATTTTAATGCGTTGTTTCTCATATTTTTAACGTTGCTTATGTGCCTTATAAAGAAATTGTTTTGGTTAGTAATGAAATATAAAAAATTGTTAAATGGATATAATAAACATTGTTTTTATAATTACAATACAATACACAAAAACTAAGCATTCCGTTATGCTCATTTATTTTTAAGTAAGTCTAACAAAATATAGGTTAGTTTATATGACAATTAAATCATTGTATAAATTACTCATCATTTTTACAAACAATAGCTAAAAATCATTAATTTCGTCTGAATGAATTACTTTAAAAGAATCGAGTTTATTAAAAATGCCGGTAGCGAATTGAGCAGGGAGTGAATTCTCCAGGGAGCGAATTGTCCCTAATGAAGTTGGTTTGATAAGATTTGCGTTTATAAAAACTCCCGGGAGCGAATTGTCTCAGGAGCAAATTGTCCCTGGAGCGAATTGTCCGGGAGCGAATTGTCCCGGGAGCGAATTGTCCGGGAGCGAATTGGCGGGAGCGAATTGTCCCGGTCCCCACCGTGTCACATCAAAAACTGTTATATAAGCTAGAAAAATATGGTGTTTCTGGTAAATTTTTAAAATGGATAAAAGATATTTTAGTTGGGCAGGAAATTAAAGTTGTAGTTAATGACTCAGTATCCAAATCATTTCCTGTAAAAAGTTTAGTTCCTCAGGATTCTGTTTTGGGTCCATTTTTTTTATTTATATTAATGGTCTTATTGATTGTGTTAAGTACTCACAAATTACGACTCTTTGCAAATGATATAAAGTTGTTTGCTAAATCTTCATCTAAAGATTATCACATTCAAACCTTAATAATGTTTTAAAAAAGGCAAAAAGCTAGACCCCCTGGGTTATAGAAACAAAACACCAAAAATTTTTTGTGTAGGAAGGGTATAGTCCCATATATTTTATAAACATTAATAAATTACAAACATACATAGACAAGTAATAGATAGTTTTCAATATATTAAGTAGGTGGGGAAAAGGTTTTTTTTTTTTTTACTTAAAGGAGAAAAAGGTAAGGGATTTTGGATTTCTTTTACTTTTACTTTTACTCGACATTTGAAATTTCAATTACTTTTCTTTTACTCTTACTCGACTTTTGAAATTTTAAATACTTTTACTTTTTACTTTTACTGGATTTTCCATTGCAAATACTTACATTAAATTAAGTAAAATTTAAGTAATTTAGATGGGTAGATTTCCTATGGGCTTGATGTAAAGTGAATGGCAGACCACAATTTTCTAAGCGGCTAACACGCTAAAACCATTTATTTTGACTAAAAAACTTATTAAAATGATAATTTATACATAAAATTAGCAAAAAAACTTTAGAACAAAGCTCTCAAGACTTCAAAAACCAGTCTTTTCTCCGTTCAAAATTACTTTTATTATACTTTTACTCTTACTTTTACTTAAAAAAATAGACCTTACTTTTACTTTTACTTTATTTAAATAAAATTTCGACCATTACTTTTACTTTTTACTTTACTTAAATTAAAAAATGACAAATTACTTTTACTCTTACTTTACTTAAATTAAAATTTTTCAAATTACTTTTACTTTTACTTAAAATAATCCAAAATCAATACTTTTTACAACACTAATATTAAGTAAAAAAGTTTTACATGAAATTTAAAATGAGTTATTAGGATAAAACTTTAAAAAAAATTTTAAAAACCTAGAGATAAAAAAATTTTTTATGTTTTTAATAAAACTATCAATTATTAATAACTTGTTTCGATGCTTACACCAAGACAAGTTATTAGGACTAGCCTAAGGGGAGTGCGTCGTCTTCAGTTGATGCTCCCGTCAAGCTTGACAACACAAAAAGAAATCTTAAATTTATAAATATATGTTTACAAATTAATTATAAATTATTTACCTGAGGCCTAGGTTCTTCTATGCCACGTTTGCGACCCTCCATATTAAACTGTATAAAAATAGCAATGTAAACAAAAAGCATAAAAGAATATCAAAAAGCAAAATAAAAGGGCTAACGGAGGTTTAAGTGTTAATTAGAGAGTTATTTAGACAGAAGTAGAAATTGTAAAAAATATGAAAATTAGAATAGAAACAAATAAAGCTTATAAAACATTAATACTCTTACCTGGATAATACAAAATTATATATAGAGTACACTCCCTGTTTATAGGCACCTTGCACTGAAACGCAGTTTATACATGAAGTATGCAATATACATAAGTGTCACCATAATGGATAATTACCGTACTCCTACTTATCTTTTCGTAGTATGCAGAGCAACCGATAGAAAGCGCGCGAAATTACCGTATCTCCTACTTATCTTTTCGTAGTATGCAGATCAACCGATAGAAAGCGCGCGAAATTTCGATCGGTTGATCTGCATACTACAAAAGATAAGTAGGAGTACGGTAATTATCCATTATGGTAACGCTTATGTATATTGCATACTTCATGTATAAACCGAGTTCCAGTGCAAGGTGTCTATACATAATTGCTAATACTTATATAATAAATTAAATTAATTTAAATAAATTTAAGTAAATTTTTTTATTTAAAAAACGTTGGTGAAAAAGTTGTAATGCGCAATGGATAATTGATCTAAATTACATTCCACTTTATTTGACTTGACTGCACTTAGGGTAACTGACTTAATTTCGGCCACCTTTTTTTATTTTTTTGAATAAGTTTTTTCTGGCTTTTTCAATCAAGCCGAAATTTGGCCTAAAAATCAAACAATAGCTATATTTGTTATTCCAGTGCAAAATTTGAATACTTCTGTTACACTTAAAAATCACTGAAGGTTTAAACTTTTTTTTAAAGTGGCCGAAATTAAGGCGCGTGCCATTTATTTCGGCCACCTACAAAAAACTGGCCATAACTATTGCTTAAACGTACAATAAAAATTTCTAAAGGTTGCAAATTTACCCTTAGGCATTGTTCTTGGTACATATAACTCAATTTTTCCCGTTTGCGAACTTTAATAGTTATTAGCAAGACTTTAAATAATTATGTCAAAACCTTAAAAAAACAAGTTTTAATAATTTGTATTTTTTGTTCAATTTTTATTTTTGGCTTAAAAAACGTCAAAACAAAGTCAAACGAGCAAAAAAATTTCTTTATAAATACGGTAGTACAATGATATTTAAAAACAGCAAAAAACGGCAGGTTCTTTCACATAAATTTTCAGGTGGCCGAAATTAACGGAATCTTAAAATGCGCAGTTAGTTAAACGCATTGCAAAATGATTTTGAAGAAAATATCAAAAAATGAAAATTAACAACTTTGAGCCTTAAATAGACGATATTTTAAGGTTATATATTGCTTCGTTCTAAATTTGATGCAGTTTAAACACAAAGCAAAAATTAGGAAAATCACAGAAAATTCACTTTTTGTATGAAAATGTTGATAATGTAGAATAACAAAAATAAAAAACTTTTGCAAAAACACTTTATTCAACATTAATCCAGTTACTTTTGTGCTAGTTCTTTTGTGTTTTAAAAATAAGCCAATTTTCTAACACCCTAAATTGGTGGCCGAAATTAAGGCGTGGCCGAAATTAAGTCAGTTACCCTACTGTTTATGTAAATTTTTGTCAATCCTACATAAACGGACTTAATAATAGATAACACTGTTATTTTAAAAATTCATAATTTTTTGTTCACTATTTTATACCATTCATAAATCTTCATCTAAAGATTATCACATACAAACCTTAAGACTTCAAAAAGATTTAGATAGAATATACAGCTGGTCACAAGACTAGCAATTGCAATTATCAGATCATAAATGTGAAGTTCTTTATATTCAAAATCATAGTAAAGAGTTAATTTGCAAATATAAGCTTGGTAATGTACTTGCAACTACAGAATTGGTGCGTGACCTAGGTGTTTATATATTTCATGATATGTAATTCTCTAAACATATTGAAATCACAACAAAAAAAGCAATGAGAGTGACATTACTAATTTTTAGAACATTCAAATCAAACTCTAGAAATAATCTTCTCAGAGCGTGTAAGTCCTATCCTATGTTAGACAAATTCTGAAGTCCGCTTGTGCAGTTTGGAACCCTTATTTATAAAAAGATATAAATATTTTGGAAAAAGTGCAACAAAATTTCGCTAGGAGGTAGTTTTATAAATGCAAGTTGTTACCTGTTGGTTATGACAAAGACTGGATTACCTAGGTTTAGAGAGATGGAAGGACCAAAGAGACAAAACTGATTTATATGAGTGCTTTAAAATTATACATAGCTTAAACAATTTGCAAGCCAATGATTTTTTTTAAGTTTAACCTGCAGCCCACCCGTGGTAATTCCTTTAAATTGGCTGTTGAAGACAACCGAATTAATGCAAGAAAAAAATTTTTTTTTGCAAATAGGGTGGTTACACCTTGGAATAACCCACTCCCGTCTCAAGTAATTGTCGATTCTTTGGATGCATTCAGGAAGTTTTAAAACTGACCTAAATAAGCGCTCTTTTTGAGCCTTTAAGTCATTTCAGATAGCTATGTTCGTTGATATTTTGTTAGAATTGTAGTTTATGTTGGCGGCGATTAAGTCGTAGATTTGATGTCGCTGATAAAAAAAAAGAAAAATAAAATAATGAAACAGTAGAATTAAACTATGCATATACTATGCTAGTGTTGTAAAAAGTTACTTTTACTTTTACTTAAAGTAATAAAAGTAACGGATTTTGGATTACTTTTACTTTTACTTTTACTCGACTTTTAAAATTTCAAATACTTTTACTTTTACTCTTACTCGACTTTTGAAATTTCAAATACTTTTACTTTTACTCTTACTTGGATTTTCCACTGCAAATACTTAAATTAATTTAAGTAAAGCTTAAGTAATTTCAATGGGTTGATTTCCTATGGGATTGTTATAAAGTAAATGGCAAAAGACAATTTTTTATGCCGCTAACACGCTAAAACCATTTATTTTGACTAAAAAACTTATTAAAATGATAATTATGCATAAATTTAGCAAAAAAACTTTAGAACGGAGCACTGGAGCTCCAAAAACCGGTATTTTGCTCCGGTTCAAAATTACTTTTATTATACTTTTACTCTTACTTTTACTTAAAAAAATAGGTCTTACTTTTACTTTACTTAAATAAAATTTTGACCATTACTTTTACTTTTACTTTACTTAAATTAAAAAATCACAAATTACTTTTACTCTTACTTTACTTAAATTAAAATTTTTCGAATTACTTTTACTTTTACTTAAAATAATTCAAAATCAATACTTTTTACAACACTATACTATGCTAGTCAAATATTAATTCTGTTATCTGATCATTATTAATTTAAATTTTATTTAATTTAAAAACTTCATCGGAACAAAAACAGACCTGTGCTCTGCCCCCTCCGGAGTTTTATTGGGGGGGCAATCCCAAATCTAGGGGGGGGCAACTTTTTTGAAACGGAGGAGGGGCAATAAAATGGGGGGCAACAGGGAAGAAATCGAAAAAAGAAAAAAAAGGCGAAATTTAAATAAAAATAGGTCTAAAATGGCTTAAAAAACATTGAAATAAGCAAAAAACTGCAAAAATTGGCTGATGGGGTCATAATAGGTCAAAATAGGCGCCATAATTTTTGGGTACTTTTTCACTTTTGAGCGGGGGCGGCATTTCCAGACCGTGCACAGGTCTGAAAGAATTAATATCTTCATCGTCTTCAGCATCAAAAATGAAAAAAGTGCTTACTACTGACATTTTCTTAGCTCTTCATGCGAACGAAATGCTGGAATTACGTATCCAGCGGTGGCAATGCCACCACAGTGTGAACTTGGCGCTATCAATGACACCGGTGGCATTCCGAAGGCATTGCCACCTTTGTGTAAACCGGGCTTAAAGGTGCGGAACCATGTCAAACTTTTTGTCTTATAATTTGATAATTTTTTGTGAAAACCTTACTCCTGCCCTCAATAGCCCACTAAATTTTTTTAAACAAAATATCTCCAGTGGTTTAGGAGTTATGACCCCCCAAAAATGACGTTTTTCGACAATTCTGTACGCAAGATTGCTGAATGGTATAACAATTTAGGTTACAGATTATGCACCCAAAGAAAGCAGCTACTTTCTACTTTAATTTAATACCTTGATCGTTAAGATTGGTTCAGTACTGTCGAAATATAGCGTTTCCCGTACAAAAAACCAGCGATTTTTTCGTTAAAAACACCAGACGGCAGTGATTTTATGAAGTTTGCCCAACCTTTTTTCCTCCACTTCGTGTTATTAGCAAAAAAATCGAGGGTTTTTTGATACGAAAAACGCTATATCTCGACAAATACTGCACCAATCTTAACGATCAAGGTATCAAACTAAAGTAGAAAGTAGCCGTTTTTTTGAGTATATAATCTGTAACCTAAATCGTTATATCCATTCAGCAATCTCTCACGTACAGAATTGTCGTAAAATGCCATTTTTGAGGGGTCATAACACCTCAACCACTGGAGATATTTTGATGAAAAAATTTTTGTGGGCTATTGGGGGCAGGGGTAAGGTTTTCACAAAAAAAGATCAAAATTGAAGACAAAAAGATTAACTCCGCACCGCACTTTTAAATGTGCGGTACCGGGTCCGTATAAAAACACCATCTACAAATTCACCACAGGCCAAATTAATCATACGTTACAAATTCACCATAAGGTGGTGTAAATTCATCATGCATTTGCAATATTTCCTTTAATTTTGACACTTAAAAATACAACCAAATTTTGATTTTAGGGTTTTGCTTAGGCTTAGGAAAAAATTAAAACAATTTTAATGCTTTTATGGTTAAAACTAAGTTTTTTTAACACATTTTAGTTTGCAAACGAATTTTTGATTGGTAAGGTGAATTTGCACTACGTTATAGTGAATTTTGCCATGGTGATTTTACACGTCACCGCGACCGCAGTACCGATACAGAGTTAAACTTTTTGCCTTCGAAAAGTGCTTACTACTGACATTTTCTTAGCTCTACACGCGAACGAAATGCTGGCATTACGTATCCAGCGGTGGCAATGCCACTAGTGTGAACTTGGCGCTGTCAATGACACCAGTGGCATTCCAAAGGCATTGCCACCTTTCTGTGAACCGGGCTTAAAGGTGCGAAACCGAGTCAAACTTTTTGTCTTATAATTTGATAATTTTTTGTGAAAACCTTACCCCTGCACCAATAGCACACAAAAAATCTTTCATCAAAATATCCCCAGTGGTTCAGGAAATATGACCCTCCAACAATGGCGTTTTTTGACAATTTTGTACTTGAAAGATAGTTCAATGGGTAATAAAATATAAAATACAATATATGCATTCAAAGAAAGCGCTACTTTCTACTTTACTTTGTTACCTTGATCATTAGGATTGGTGCAGTATTTGTCCAGATATTGCGTTTCCCGTACAAATAAAGGGCGATTTTTTTGCTGATACGAAGTGACGGCAAAAAATGTTGGGCAAACTTAATCAAATCACCGCCGTCGTTTGTTTTTTTTAAAAGAAAATCACGAGAAACGCAATATCTCGACAAATACCGCACCAATCTTACCGATCAAGATATCAAATTAAAGTAGAACATAGCCGCTTTCTTTAAATGCATATTTTGCAATTTAAATTTTAATACCTATTGAGCAATCTTTTAAGTACATAATTATCGAAAAACGCCATTTTTAGAGGGTCATATCTCCTGAACCACTGGGGATATTTTAGCGAAAAAGTTTTGTGTGCTATTGGGGGAGGGGTAAAATTTTCACAAAAAATAATCAAAATCAAAAAATCAAAATCACAAAAAAATTTTGATTCGGTACCGCACTTTAAGTATTATTACTATTTTATATTCTAGCCACCTCCCATAAAAATACCAATGCTGTGTAAATACGTCATAACGTCAGAATTTGCACTTACAGGTAGACGCTGGCAAAAATTTTTAGATTTAGCATTAAACATAAGCAAAATCGTCACTTAAAACATAGGGAGGGATTTTAAGCTTATTTTTAAGCCTGAAATGCATTTATATTTTTAGGGTTATTTTTATCGTTTTAAATAAGATTTTTAAAAAATTCGTTCGTAACATTCTTTCGCATAAAAAAATATATCAGGAACAAATAGAAACAGATAAAATACATCAGGGACAAATCGGGAGTAGGTAAAACTTTCTGGAAGCAGCTTTAAATTCTTTAAAGTTAGACTGTATGCTATTAGATTTATAGAGGTAAAAAAAATTGCACTCACAAATGAAAGCGTTTTTGAAAAGGAATGCAGACTACTTTTTATTCCAAATTTGTTACATTTTTTGATTCTGTAAATGGCAACAAAGCAACACTAACAATAATTTATTTAAATAATATCTATAACATGCAGCTTGTCAGCTTTTTCTATAAATATTCATTACAACATAATTTATTGTTTTTAGCTACGTTAGACCGGTTGTGAGCGACTACACTCATTTCACCGTCCCAAAACGAGTGGTAGGTATTTAAAAAAATTCATATTTTTCCATAGCTTTGTTAATTTTGTTAGTTTTACCTGCTAAAAAATCAAAACTAAATTTTCAATTGAAAAAAAAAATTGACTGGTATTAGACGTTCTTGCTATCTCGTCGGGTTTTTTAAAAGGTATTTCATCTATACACCGACTCACATGGTACGTTTGTACGTGTAAGTTCTGCATATAAAAACTATTAACAGAGAAACAAAAATAATATTGCAAATAGTGATAGTTAACTAATTCAAAAAGCTGACAATCTACAATATTTACCATCCAGCTGCAATGCGAGCCAATATGCTTTAAAAAGGTTTTACACCAAAACATTTCGAATAAAACAAAACAAAAAAACAACTGTGACTTTAACATGACTACTAAATCAGTAAGAAAAACAAAAAAGTCAAACCGACAAAAAATCTTAAAAAGCTTTTTCCATCATCGCTTTGCAAAGTTTAAAAACAATTAATTGTCTTTTGAACAAAAAATATTTTGTTTTAAATTTAAATAATAAAAAAATAACTATAGACACATCCCCCTAAACCAAGCGCTTCCTGCAAAAATACAAAAATCAATAAATTACTATGTTGAAGTATGTTCTGATTCTCGAAAAGAAAAGTTGTTGCGTTTTCTATAGCTATGTGCGCGTTATTGAAACGCACTTTTGAAAATATAAAAAATAGGTAACAATTTAAAAAAAAACTAACAAAATACTGAAAAGCCGTGTTGCAATTAATCTTTTGCTCGCGAAAGTAGTCAGAACTTGTGCAATATTGAGGCTATTTTAAAAACCAAACCATTATTTTATTCGTAGTAAATTGAACAGTGGTGTTATCAAAATTGGATATATTTTTGGCTGTTTTTTGTTTTTAGTAATTGGGATTGCAAAATACTAATAACAATAAAAAAATTTAATATTTTGGTAACATTATTTTGTTGTTCGTTTAAGTACAAATAAAATAATAGGTTGGTTTTTAAAACAGCCTCAATATTGCACAAGTTATGACAAAGTTTGCGAACAAAAAATTTATTGCAATATGTATTTTCAGTATTTGTTAGGCTTAAAAAATGTTTTACGGATTGCTTTTATTTTCAGAAGTGCGTTTCAAAAACGCACACAGAACTTTAGAAAACGCACCAATTTTTCTTTTAAAGACTTAGGACATACTTTAACATATTAATTTATTGATTTTTGTATTTTTTGCAAGCGGAGCTTAGTTAAAGCGGGTGCGTCTATTTTTTGAAAAATAAATTGATAAACAAAGGCTAAAACCAGGAAAAAAATTACACGTTTATTTTAGTAAATCTAATTGAGAAATATAGTTCCTGTGTCATTTATAAAAAAATGCATATTCCACGCACTTTTATTCCTTTACAGATAAACTATAAAATTAGTTATGCAATAAAAAAACGCGATGTTGTGAAATTGCAATACTTCTAAATAAAATAACTAGTAGTAAAACATTAAAACATGTTGCACTTGTAAATGAGGCACAAATGACCATTATTATAAAACGTCTTTTCTATGGCACACATATTAACAATTTCCGACATTTTGCCATCGAATTTTTTTCTGCTATTATGATTAAAAAAGCCAAACCTGCCATTCTTGTTGTTTATATAAGTGTTTTAGATAAAGCCAATTAGGGAATGGATCAGGTACTCAAAGGCAAGATGACGTTTCAAAATTTAGGGCGGTTTTAACCCTCTCCTCCCTTGAGATTGGGAGCAAGAGCAATATTAAATTTTGATGCACGACAGAAATTACTTGGAAATCGACACTTAGAACAGCTTCTCTCCTCCCATTTTTTCTTTAGGGCTGAAAGTGTAGTATTTTAAAAACGGGGGTATTCCCCAACAAATTCTTTATTGCGTTTTTAGAACTAAGACCCCATAAAAATTTTATGAGTGTCTAGAAGTGCCCACAAATTAGAGACGCGGGGAAGCAGAGGGGAAAAATCATTACAAACCCAAAATGTTGGAAAAACTAAAAAAAAGGGACACCCACCCTACTTCGCTCCAAATTACACCTGTCCAGTTCCAGATGTTGCAATCAATCATAAATTTTGTATTATTGTGAACTATTTTGCCATGGAAAAGATGAAAGTACAACACTATAGTATGATCAAACTCTCATCATAAAGCGTGTTACGCTAAAAAATTGTTAAACTTCGTTACAAAAAAGCATAAAAAACAGATTGTATTATTTATTACGCAAGTATAAATCATCAAGAAAAGCCAGAAAGATATTCTGATAAGAATGTTGTGAGTTTGATTTTATTTTTTGAAAAAATACAAGCCTTTTTTTCCGCTCTACAGCATAGGTGACCAGAGAGCAGATATATCAACTAAAATCTCGAAACTGCCGACACCCCCATTTCCCCCTAAAATTGGTGGTTATCCTGGACACACCATTTAAAAAATTGTGGGGGCCCCAGTACTAAAACGCTAAAAATGGGATATTTGGCAAAAAAATTTGTGTACACCACCCTAACACCCAATTTCAAGGATCAGGTATACCCATCCCCCCAAAAAATCAAAGGCTGCCCAACTATGCCCTACGGTAAAAAGTCTTGTATAAAACTTACACCTTTCCTCAAGCATACTTGCAAATGCCAATACACATCCTTTTTGCAGCCCATACTACATTTTTTGAAAACTGTTCGCTATTAAACTATGTGCCTATTTCTCTGCCAAATTTTCTAAAATTTAAAACATATCACTAACGTTTCTCTCAAAAAAAACCGTGACACGAACCAAATACACCTCTTCTACAATAATAATTAAACCGATGGCAGTAACTGAGAGTACAAACATCTTATTCCACATATGGTTTCACTTTAAACACGACGCCAAAATGAGTCCAAACAGATGATAACTACGTTTCGTCGTTACTCTGATACAAAGAGTCACAATCATTATAAAATCAACATGCCTCTGACTCATTTTGTTTGGATTATTTCTGGTTTAAAATATAAAAAGAGTCATGCTTATGACCATTTTATGACGCTTCTGACTCATTGTGTCAAAGCAACGACGATTTTATGTTAATGCGACTTTCTGTTTAAAAATTATGAGCCACAATAAATACAACAAAATATAATTATTTATGTTTATTATTTTTCAATCAGTTAATAACAGAGCATACAGGTAAAAAAACCTAGCGAGGTAAAACTTAAATTAAAATATATTTGACTCATTTTGTCGTAGTTAAACGACCACAACTATATCACATAGATGCAGAGTTTTTAATAAAAAAACAACTTCTATTAAAAAAATAATAGAATTTTAACCTTAACCCTTTAGCTTAAAAAAATATACAAAAACAACACTGCTCATTTCGGCAGCCTACGAATGCCTTATTCTTGAATGAATATAAACATCTTTTATCAATGTTCCGGCATAGGTCAGAAGGCCGACCTCGACGGCTAGATTACGGGGGTGTGGGGTTTTGTGGTGGGTGGAAAGCAGGGGGGGGTGTGGGGTTTGTGGGGGGGGGGGGGTGGGGGTCCAGGGTGTGTGGTCTTTGCCTCCGGGGGGGGGTCCCCCCGGTGCGTTTTTGTGAAAGGGGGGGGGTGGTCCCCCCGGGCTTTTTTTGATTTGACCAAAATTGACAATTTTTTGACGAAATTTGACCATTTTTTAAGCATCTTTTGGGAAATTCAGTTAGGGGGGGGGGGTGTGGGGTGGGGGGGGGGGGGTGGGTGGGGGGGGGGGGGGGGGGGGGGGGGGGGGGGGTGGGGGGGGGGGGGGGGGGTGGGGGGGCGGGGGGGGGGGCGCCCCCCCCCCCCCCCCCTTCGGTGACCTATGGTTCCGGCAAGACAAAAAAAAATCATTTTTGACATTTAATTTGATTATCAAATAAGTTTTCAAGCATTTCGTTTCGTTTTCACGATTATTGTACCATGATAAAAGTACCTAACAGCACAACGCACTGATAAATTTGTCGTTACACCGGCAAAATGAGCCACTGCCATTATAAAATACACATGACTGTGACTCATTCTGTAGTTAATAGCGTGCTCTTTAAAATCGTAAGTGAGTCACAGTCGCATATACTAATTGTTGCTCATTTTGCCGTAGTAACGACGAATCGGTCTTCAATTTAATTCGTCCGACGCTATTTTCGGTTGCGCTCGACCACTAGGTTGCAAAATCTAAAAAAGAAAATAGAATATTATTGTAAATACTACTTTTCTAAATATAAGTGAACTGTGATATTCTTATCCAAAATCTTTTTTGAATAAAAAAACTTGTGCGGTGCGGAGTCAAACTTGTCTTGGATTTTGATAATTTTTTGAGAAAACCTTACCCCTGCCCCCAATAGCCCACAAAAATTTTTTTCAACAAAATATCTCCAGTGGTTCACGAGTTATGACCCCACAAAAATGCCGTTTTTTGACAATTCTGTACGTAAAGATTGCTCAATGAGTATAACGATTTAAGTTACATGCATTCAACGGAAGCGGCTACTTTTTACTTTAATTTGATACCTTGATCGTTAAAATTGGTGCAGTATTTGTCAAGATATAGCGTTTCTCGTACAAAAAACCCTGATTTTTTCGCTAACATGCGAAGTGACGGCAAAAAAGTTGGACAAACTTCTAAAATCACTGCCGTCGTTTGATGTTTTTAACGGAAAAATCGCTGGTTTTTTTGTACGGGAAATGCAATATTTCGACAAATACTGCACCATTCTTAACGATCAAGGTATCAAATTAAAGTAAAAGTAGAAAGTAGCCGCTTTCTTCGAGTGCATAATTTGTAACGTAAATCATTATACCCATTGAGCATCTATCATTATACCCATTGAGCAATCTGTCACGTACAGAATTGTCGAAAAACGTCATTTTTGGGAGTCATACCTCCTGAATCACGGGAGATACTTTATTGAAAAAATTTTTGTGGGCTATTGGAGGCAGGGGTAATGTTGTTTTTACAAAAAATATCAAAATCTAAGACAAAAGAGGAAGCTCCGGAAATTCGCCTCTTAAATGAGTGATTTTAGGTTTATTTAAGCTAGAAATATATTTTAAGTTACTCTAGTTGCATTTTTATAACTTTGATCATTTCTAATAACGTTTGAAAAATTTAATTTACAAAATAATTCATGGCATCACTAATTTATCTTAAAACTAGAAGTAGAATCGGACGGAGCTCCTGGGCTTCGGCAGTTGCTCCGGAACCGTTTGGAACTTATTCCTAGTAAAAAAATTAGAAAGATTTAATAAAGCTTAGTGACACTTTTACTTCATTGGGATGAGGCGGAAAAGGACCGACAGGATTCTGCAGGCATCCTTCTAACACAGTTTCCTCTGGCCGGTCGTTATTGTACACCATTGTTACCTAAAATAAAACAGCGCAAAATATACATACTAACCAAAAATTTAATTATGAAATTAATATTAGGCCTTAAAACACTTAAATTAACGATTTAAAACCATTTCGCTGCCCTTTGATCCTATACCTATTTCTCTAAATTTAAAATCAACCACACCCGGGGTCCAATCCATTAAAAATCCAAAAGGTTCGGCAACCGCTGGTTACCATAGGTGGGCAGCCTCCCGGATTTGGGGGCTTACCCGACCTCCGAAAATACTCCATTTTTAGCGGTTTTAGTACTGGGGGACCCCCCAAATTTTAGCGTGCAGCGCCGCCGCCTGCGCCGCGTAGCGGCGGGTGTCCCTTCAGCCGCCGGAGGCGAAATTTTTTTTTAATATGCACTAAAAACTGCAAAAAAATCGTCCCCTGATCTTTGCGTGAACATACATTTTACTTTTGTTTTTTTACCTAATTTCTGCACAATTATGTCTGATCTTCCAAATTATCAGGCGATGAAATTGTATATAACACAATTATCTATTATCTGATGCATAGATGAACAAGGGGGGGGGGGTAAGGTGGGGTCCACCCCCCCTAGCCTCGAAATTTTGGGCCCCCCCCCCCCCCCCTAGAAAAAACAAAAGTGATATGGAAGGGGATTGGGCTTAGTGAATAAAAAAAATTTCCTAGGAGCTGGGGCGCGCTGGGCGCGGCGGCGGCTGGGTTGATCTCTAACCGCTAAAATGGAGGTAAGGTTATACCCAAAAAAAAAAGTCGCCCCCCTTCTTTTTCTGCCCCTGACCGGAGGCCCCTCCTGGTACCGCGGTTGCCGACTTTTGGATTTTATGATAAAGTACGAGTTAATTTATTTGAGAACATATGTCGGCGCGAAATGGTTTTAAATCGTTTTTGGCCTAACCTAATTTTCTATTTTTTTTTGGTTAGTATGTATATTTTTGCGCTGTTTTATTTAGGTAACATGGTGTACATGCCGGCCAGAAGGAAACTGTGTTAGAAGGATGCCTGCAGATATGCTGGGCTTCCGCCTCTCCATGAAGTAAAGTGTGCTGTTCCTAATTGTTTTCTTTTGCCTAAATGTTCCGTTTCCCAGCACTCACCGAGCTCGTCCCGTTTCGGTATTGTGTGTGCCTGTTTTTGTATTTTTCCGTATGAATGATCAAGTAAAAATGCACTAGAGACTTAAATATTTTCGCTTAATCTAATCCCTCTTTTGAGGGCATTTTCCCGACTCCCTCTTTTGTCTTAGATTTTATTATTTGTAAAAACTACCTTACCCCCAATAGCCCACAAAAATTTTTTCAACCAAATATCTTTAGTGGTTTAGGAGTTATGACCCTCAAAAAATGGCGTTTTTCGACAATTCTGTAAGTGAAAAGTCCGTACGATTTGAGTCACAAATTATGCATTACAAGAAAGCAGCTACTCTCTACTTTATTTTGATACCTTGATCGTTAAAATTGGTGCAATATTTGTCGAAATATTGCGTTTCTCGTAAAAAACCCTCGATTTTTTGGATAAAAACATAAAGTGAAATAATAAAAGGTTGGACGAAATTCATAAAATCGCAGCCGTCGCACCATTTTTATTGATCAAGGTATCAAATTAAAGTAGAAAATAGCCGCTTTCTTTAAGTGCATAATTTGTAACTCAAATCGTTATACCCATTGAGAAATTTTTGCGTACAGATTTGTCAAAAAAACGTCATTTTTGGGGGCTTATAACTCGTGAGCCACTGGAGATATTTTGTTGAAAAAATTTTTGTGGGTTCTTGGGAGCAGGGGTAAGATTTTTCACAAAAATTATCAAAATCAAAGACAACAAGTTTGAATCCGCACCGCTCCTTTAAAAACAAAAATTAGTCACAAAAATTGCTTAATAAATAGAGCAGAAAAAGGGCGAATTTTCCCAGGCGTATGTTTAGAGAAAGAAGATTTGGACTATGTAGGTCGAGGTTGACGAATAGGGAAAATAGTAATTAGCATCTAGATCTAACATGTTCAGTTAGACGCTATTGAGCTCAGAATAGGTCACAGTCGTGTGTATTTTATAATGGCAGTGTTTGCCGGTGTAACGACAAATTTATCAGTGCGTTGTGCTGTTTAGTACTTTTATAATGGTCATGAAACGAAACGAGATGCTTGAAAACTTATTTGATAATCAAATTAAATGTCAAAAATGATTTTTTTTTGTATTGCCGGAACCATAGGTCACCGAAGGGGGGGTGTAGGGGGGGTCGCCCCCCCCCCTATTTTTTCTGAGACCTATCCCCCCCCTAAGGCCCATTTTTGACCCCTTCCCCCCCCCATGGACCCCTTGAACCCCTGACCCCCCCCACTAAGGCCCATTTTTGACCACCCCCTAACTAGAATTTCCCAAAAAATGCTTTAAAAAATGGTCAAATTTCGACAAAAAATTGTCAATTTTGGTCCAAAAAATGGTACCCGGCGTGTGACCACCCCCTGCTTTTTTCAAAAAAAACACCCGGGGTCTGACCCCCCCCTGGAGGTCAAAAACCTCCACACCCGGGGTGTGGACCCCCCCCCTGAGCCGTCGAAGGTCGGTGACCTATGGCCGGAACTTTGATAAAAGATGTTTATATTCATTCAAGAATAAGGCATTCGTAGGCTGCCGAAATGAGCAGTGTTGTTTTTGTATATTTTTTTAAGCTAAAGGGTTAAGGTTAAAATTCTATTATTTTTTTAATAGAAGTTGTTTTTTTATTAAAACTCTCATCTATGTGATATAGTTGTGGTCGTTTAACTACGACAAAATGAGTCAAATATATTTTTTTAATTTAAGTTTTACCTCGCTAGGTTTTTTTTACCTGTATGCTCTGTTATTAACTGATTGAAAAATAATAAACATAAATAATTATATTTTGTTGTATTTATTGTGGCTCATAATTTTTAGACAGAAAAGTCGCATTAACATAAAATAGTCATTTCTTGACACAAATCACAGAAAAAAGCATCATAATAGGTCATAAGCATGACTCTTTTTATAAACCAGAATAATCCAAACAAATGAGTCAGAGGCATGTAGGATTTTATAATGATTGTGACTCTTTGTATAAGAATTAAGACGACGAAACGTAGTTTATTCATATCTTGCATTTTTGACATCCGTGTTTTTAAAGTGAAAACATATGTGGATGTTTGTACTCTAGTTACTACTCCATCGTTAATTAGTAACTGTCACGGTTTTTTTTGAGAGAAAACATTTCAGTGATATGTTTTAAATTTTAGAAAATTTGGCAGAAAAATAGGCACGTAGTTTAATAGCGAACACAAAATGTAGTATGGGCTGCAAAAAGGATGTGTATTGGCATTTGCAAGTATGCTTGAGGAAAGGTGTAAGTTTTATTGCGAGACTTTTTACGTAGGTAATTTGGGCGGCTTTTAATTTTTTGGGGGGATGGTCTCTGATATAAGATATTTTAGGGTGATATACACAAATTTTTTTGCCAAATATCATTTTTAGGCGTTAAGGTTTTTCCTACTTACAAGCCGCATTTTTTTTAAATGCATAGGATAACCACCATTTTTAGGGGGAAATGGGGGTAGTTTCGAGTTTATTATATTATCTCTCTATCGTCAGCTATGCCTGTAAAGCGGAAAAAAAGGCTTGTATTTTTTCAAAAAATAAAAAATCAAACTCACAACATTCTTATCAGATACTCTTTCTGCACTTTTTTATTTGATGATTTATACTTGCGTAATAAAATGATACGAATATGTTTTTGTTTTGTAAGACGAAGTTTAGAGCAATTTTTAGCATTAACATTATAAAGTTTGATCATACTATAATATTTATTACTTTCATCTTTTTCCATCGCAAAATAATTTCGCAATAATCAAAATTTATGATTGATTGCATTGAACTAGAACAGTGTAATTTGGAATCAGATGTCCTTCAACATTTGGGTTTGTAATGATTTTTACTGTTGCCGCGTCTTTAATTTTGTGACAGCTATAAACACTCGGTGATATGGGGTCTTAGTTCTAGAAACGCAATAATTATGGGGGAATACCATTTTTAAAATACTACACTTTCAGCCCTAAAAATGGGAGAGAAGAAGCTGTTCTAAATGTCAATTTCATAGTTTCTGTCGTGCGTCAAAATTTAATATTGCTCTTTATACCCAATATTCAAGGAAAGAAAAGTTGCTAAATTTTTGAAACGTCATCTATTTGGCTGCCCTGATCCATTCCCTAATTGGCTTTATATTAAACACTTTATATAAACAACAAGAATGGCAGGTTTCACTTTTTAATCATAATAGCAGAAAATTCGATGGCAAAATGTCGGAAATTGTTAATATGTGCCATAGAAAAGACGTTTTATAATAATGGTCATTTGTGCCTCAACATGTTTTAATATTTTTTTACTATATTTATTTGCAAAGTTATCCATTCCGCGACGTCAGCATTTTTATTGCATAATTAATTTTATAGTTTATTCTGTAAAAATAAAATTGCGTGGAATATGCATTTTTTTATAAACACAACGAACTATATTTTCTCAATTAGATTTACTAAAATAAACATGTAATTTTTTTTCCTGGTTTAGGCCTTTCCTTTATCAATTTATTTTTCAAAAAATAGACGCACCGCTAACTTGAGCTCAGCTTGCAAAAAATACAAAAATCAATAAATTAATATGTTAGAGTATGTCCTAAGTCTTTTTAAAGGAAATTCATGCGTTTTCTAAAGTTCTGTGTGCGTTTTGAAACGCGCTTCTGAAAATAAAAGCCGAGATCATTAAAACATTTTTTAAGCCTAACAATACTGAAAATTGCGTATTGAGAATGATTTTTTGTTCGCAACTTTTTTGCCTACATAACTTTGTGCAATATTGAGGCTGTTTTGAAACCAACCTATTATTTTTATTTGTTACCTAAACGAACAACAAAATAATGTTATCAAAATATTATATTTTTTTATTGTTATTAGTTATTTTGCAATCCCTAATTAAAAATGAAAAAACAGCCAAAAATTATTATCCAATTTTGATAACACCACTGTCAATTTCTTACTACAAATAAAATAAATCCATTTTTAGTTTTTTAAAAAATAGGCCTCCCAATATTGCACAAGTTCAAAAGATTAATTGCAACACACTTTTCGTATTTTTGTTAGTTTTAAATTGTTACCTATTTTTTATATTTCAAAAGTGCGTTTCAAAAAATAGCGCGCAGCATAGCCGAAAAACGCAACTTTTGCGAGATCAGGACATTATTCAACGTAGTAATTTATTGGATTTTGTATTTTTGCAGGAAACCGCTTCAGAATATGTATAGTTATTTTTTTATTATTTAAATTTAAAACAAAATATATTTTATTTCAAAAACAAGTAATTGTTTTTAAACTTTCAGACGATGATGGAGAAAGCTTTTTATTTTTTGTCGGTTTGACTTTTTTCTTCTCGTTAGTAGTCATGTTAAAGTCACAGTTGTTTGTTTTTTTGTTTTATTCGAAATGTAGTGTAAAAACCTTTTTAAAGTATATATTCGCATTGCATCCAAATGTAAATATTTGTAAATTGTGGCTTTTTGAATTCGTTATTTTGCAATATTATTTTTGTTTTCTGTTAATAGTTTTTATATCGGATTTACACGTACAAACGTACCATATAATTAATATGTATGATGAATATCCCTTTTTTTGCGAACAATACAGACGTCTAAAAAATACCAGTCAAATTTTTTTTTTCAATTGAAAATTTAGTTTTGATTTTTCGCAGGTAAAAAAACTAACAAAATTAACAAAGCTATGGAAAAATATGAATTTTTTTTTTGATATGCCTACCACTTTGAGAAACAGTAAGTTGCGCTCACAAAGTTTTCGGTCTAACGTAGCTAAAAACAATAAATTATGTTGTAACAAAAGTGTTATCAAAAAAACTGACAACTGCCCCGATGTATAAAATATATTTCAACAAATTATTGTTAGTGTTGCTTCCATTTCGTGAATATTAACAAATTTGGATAAAAAGTAGTCTCATTCTCAAAACGCTTAGTTATGAGTGCAATTTTTTTTTTCCTATAAACAATAGCGTACAGGTTAAGAAGAGAATTTCCAAAGCTGCTTCCCAGAAAGTTTTACCTACTCCCGATTTGTCCCTGATGTATTTTTATCTGTTTCTATTTGTTCCTGATATATTTTTTTATGCGAAAGAAAATGTAGAACAAAATTTTTTAAAAATCTTGTAAAACAATAAAAATAACCCTAAAAATATAAATGCATTTCAGGCTTAAAAATAGTTTTAAATACCCTTTTTTTAAGTGACGATTTTTCTTATGTTTAATGCTAAATACGAGAAAAATTTTTGCCACTACAGTAGAACCTAAGACGTTATGACGTAACATCGTATTTTTATGGGAGGTGGCTAGAATATAAATAGTAAGATAATACTTAAAGTGCGGTACCGAATCGAAATTTTTTGTGATTGTGATTTTTTAGTTTTGATTATTTTTGTGAAAATTTTTACCCCTCCCGATAGCACACAAAACTTTTCGCTAAAATATCCCCATGGAGATATGACCCTCTAAATAGCATTTTTCGATAATTATGTACTTAAAAGATTTCTCAATAGGTATTAAAATTTAAATTGCAATATATACATTTTCAAAGAAAAGCCGCTCTGTTTCTCTTTTAATTTGATATCTAGATCGTTAAGATTGGTGCGGTGTTTGTCGAGATATGCGTTTCTAAGTAATTTTATTAAAAAAAAAAAAACAAACGACAGCGGCTAAACTAGGTTGCGACATTTTCAGTTGCGGTATTAGCAAAAAAAAATCGCATTTTTACGGGAAACATGTGTGGACAAATATGCACCATGCTAATGGGTCGAGGTGGCAAAGTAAAGTAAAAGTAGCGCTTTCTTTGAATGCGTGTGTGTATTTTATTTTCCTACCCATTGAACTATCTTTCAAGTACAAAATTGTCAAAAAACGCCATTGTTGAAAGGTCATATTTCCTGAACCACTGGGGTATTTTGATGGGAGTTTTGTGTGCTATTGGTGCAGGGGTGAGGTTTTGAAAATTTATCAAATTATGAGCGAAAAGTTTGACTCGGTTCGCACTTTAAGCCCGGTTTCGTGGCAATCCTTGGATCCCCACTGGTGTCATTGACAGCGCCAAGTTCACACTGGTGGCATTGCCACCGCTGGATACCTAATGCCCACATTTTCGGTTCGCCGTGTCATAAAAATGCAGTAGTACTTTTCGAAGGCAAAAAGTTTAACTATATCGGTACTGCGGTCGCGGTGACGTGTCAAATCACATGGTAAAATTCACTATAACGTAGTGCAATTCACCTTACCAATCGAAAATTCGTTTGCGAACTAAAATGTGTTAAAATTTTAACGTTCATTAAAAGCGTAAAAATTTTAATTTTTCCTCAGCGTAAGCAAAATTACATCAAAATTTGGTTGTCTGGAGCTTAAAAGGAAATTCCGAATGCATGATGAATTTACACCACCTTATGGTGAATTTGTAACGTATGATTAATTTCGGCCTATGCAAATTTGTAGATGGTGTTTTTATACGGACCCGGTACCGCACATTTAATTCCGTGCGGAGTTAATCTTTTTGTCTTCAATTTTGATCTTTTTTTGTGAAAACCTTACCTACCCAATAGCCCACGAAAGATTTTTCATCAAAATATCTCCAGTGGTTTTGGAGCCCTATAGCCCCTCCGGAAAATAAGCCGTTGCGACAATTCTGTACGTGAGAGGTATTGTCGAATGGATATAACGATTTAGGTTACAGATTATGTACTAGAAAAAGCGGCTACTTTCTACTTTAGTTTGATACCTAATAGTTAAGATTGGTGCAGTATTTGTCGAGATATTGCGTTTTTCGTATCGAAACCCTCGATTTTTTGCTAATAACACGAAGTGAAGGAAAAAAGGTTACAAATTTCATAAAAATCACTGCCGTATAGTGTTTTAACGAAAAAATCATCCATTTTGTACAGAAAACACTATATTTCGACAGGTTACTAAACCGATATTAACGATCAAGGTATTAAATTAAAGTCAAAATTAGTGCTATTTTGGGTAGTAATGTGTAACCTAAATTGTTATACCATTCGATTCTGCGCACAAGTATCGAAAAACGCCATTTGGGGGGTGAGCCCTAAACCACTGGAGATATTTTGTTAGAGAATTTGCATAACTACTTGAGGGCAGGTTTTATGTAGTCTCTTCGTTCCATTCCGTATTGCTTGG
>JASAMX010011128.1:0-26652 GCA_030248175.1 Microlaimidae sp. YZB2_3 | reverse complement strand
ACCTTATGGTAAGTTGAGCACTTCTAAAAAGTTAACTAATGAATTAATCAAAGTAAATACATACCGTGGTGTTACAGGTGTGAAGACAGGGTCTGACTTGACATTCGAAATGAACTAAATCTGGAAGTGCTAAATCTGAAACCCTCCGCATTTCCAGAAATACGTGTTTAATTTCTTTGTAATCTAGCGTCGTTTGGACCTTATGATAAGTTGAGCACTTATAAAAGTTAACTTAATGAATTAATCAAAGTAAATACATACCGTGGTGTTACAGGTGTGAAGACAGGGTCTGACTTGACATTCGAACTGAACTGAAATCTGAAGTGCTAAATTGAAACCCTCGCATTTCCAGAAATACGTGTTTAATTCCTTTGGAATCTAGCGTCGTTTGGACCTTATGATAAGTTGAGCACTATAAAAAAGTTAACTAATGAATTAATCAAAGTAAATACATACCGTGGTGTTACAGGTGTGAATAATAGGTAATCCTACTCTTGACATTCGAAATGAACTAAATCTTGAAGTGCTAAATTGAAACCCTCGCATTTCCAGAAATACGTGTTTAATTCCTTTGGAAATTAGCGTCGTTTGGACCTTATGATAAGTTGAGCACTTATAAAAAGTTAACTAATGAATTGTTCAAAGTAAATACATACCGTGGTGTTACAGGTGTGAAAGACAGGGTCTGACTGTGACATTCGAGAATGAACTAAATCTGAAGTGCTAAATTGAAACCCTCGCATTTCCAGAAATACGTGTTTAATTCCTTTGGAATCTTAGCGTCGTTTGGACCTTATGAATAAGTCGTGAGCACTTGATAAAAAGTTAACTAATGAATTAATCAAAGTAAATACATACCGTGGTGTTACAGGTGTGAAGACAGGGTCTGACTTGACATTCGAAATGAACTAAATCTGAAGTGCTAAAATTGAAACCCTCGCATTTCCAGAAATACGTGTTTAATTCCTTGGAATTTAGCGTCGTTTGGACCTTATGATAAGTTGAGCACTTATAAAAAGTTAACTAATGAATTAATCAAAGTAAATACATACCGTGGTGTTACAGGTGTGAAGACAGGGTCTGACTTGACATTTGAAATGAACTAAATCTGAAGTGCTAAATTGAAACCCTCGCATTTCCAGAAATACGTGTTTAATTCCTTTGGAATTGAGGACCGTTTGGACCTTATGGTAAGTCGAGCAATTATAAAAGCTAACTAACGAATTAATCAAACAAACTACCTACCGTGGTGTTACAGGTGTGAAGACAGTGACTGACTTGACTTTCGTTTTGTAGTGTATCTTATGTTGTAATTTGTAACCCTCGCATTTCCAGAAATACGTGTTTAATTCCTTTGGAATCTAGCGTCGTTTGGACCTTATGATAAGTTGAGCACTTATAAAAAGTTAATTAATGAATTAATCAAAGTAAATACATACCGTGGTGTTACAGGTGTGAAGACAGGGTTTGACTTGACATTGGAAATGAATTAAATTTAAAGTGTTAAATTAAAACCCTCGCATTTCCAGAAATACGTGTTTAATTCCTTTGGAATCTAGCGTCGTTTGGACCTTATGATAAGTTGAGCACTTATAAAAAGTTAACTAATGAATTAATCGGAAAAGTAAATACATACCGTGGTGTTACAGGTGTGAAAAGAGAATCCTACTTGACATTCGAAATGAACTAAATCTGAAGTGCTAAATTGAAACCCTCGCATTTCCAGAAATACGTGTTTATCTCCTGGATTCCTAGCGTCGTTTGGACCTTACTGGTCTAGCACTTATAAAAAGTTAACTAATGAATTAATCAAAGTAAATACATACCGTGGTGTTACAGGTGCTTAAGACCTGACATTCGAAATGAACTAAATCTGAAGTGCTAAATTGAAACCCTCGCATTTCCAGAAATACGTGTTTAATTCCTTTGGAATCTAGCGTCGTTTGGACCTTATGATAAGTTGAGCACTTATAAAAAGTTAACTAATGAATTAATCAAAGTAAATACATACCGTGGTGTTACAGGTGTGAAGACAGGGTCTGACTTGACATTCGAAATGAACTAAATCTGAAGTGCTAAATTGAAACCCTCGCATTTCCAGAAATACGTGTTTAATTCCTTTGGAATCTAGCGTCGTTTGGACCTTATGATAAGTTGAGCACTTATAAAAAGTTAACTAATTAATTAATCAAAGTAAATACATACCGTGGTGTTACAGGTGTGAAGACAGGGTCTGACTTGACATTCGAAATGAACTAAATCTGAAGTGCTAAATTGAAACCCTCGCATTTCCAGAAATACGTGTTTAATTCCTTTGGAATCTAGCGTCGTTTGGACCTTATGATAAGTTGAGCACTTATAAAAAGTTAACTAATGAATTAATCAAAGTAAATACATACCGTGGTGTTACAGGTGTGAAGACAGGGTCTGACTTGACATTCGAAATGAACTAAATCTGAAGTGCTAAATTGAAACCCTCGCATTTCCAGAAATACGTGTTTAATTCCTTTGGAATCTAGCGTCGTTTGGACCTTATGATAAGTTGAGCACTTATAAAAAGTTAACTAATGAATTAATCAAAAGTAAATACATACCGACGAGTTACAGGTGTGAACACAGGGTCTCACTTGACATTCGAAATGAACTAAATCTGAAGTGCTAAATTGAAACCCTCGCATTTCCAGAAATACGTGTTTAATTCCTTTGGAATCTAGCGTCGTTTGGACCTTATGATAAGTTGAGCACTTATAAAAAGTTAACTAATGAATTAATCAAAGTAAATACATACCGTGGTGTTACAGGTGTGAAGACAGGGTCTGACTTGACATTCGAAATGAACTAAATCTGAAGTGCTAAATTGAAACCCTCGCATTTCCAGAAATACGTGTTTAATTCCTTTGGAATCTAGCGTCGTTTGGACCTTATGATAAGTTGAGCACTTATAAAAAGTTAACTAATGAATTAATCAAAGTAAATACATACCGTGGTGTTACAGGTGTGAAGACAGGGTCTGACTTGACATTCGAAATGAACTAAATCTGAAGTGCTAAATTGAAACCCTCGCATTTCCAGAAATACGTGTTTAATTCCTTTGGAATCTAGCGTCGTTTGGACCTTATGATAAGTTGAGCACTTATAAAAAGTTAACTAATGAATTAATCAAAGTAAATACATACCGTGGTGTTACAGGTGTGAAGACAGGGTCTGACTTGACATTCGAAATGAACTAAATCTCAAGAGCTAAATTGAAACCCTCGCATTTCCAGAAATACGTGTTTAATTCCTTTGGAATCTAGCGTCGTTTGGACCTTATGATAAGTTGAGCACTTATAAAAAGTTAACTAATGAATTAATCAAAGTAAATACATACCGTGGTGTTACAGGTGTGAAGACAGGGTCTGACTTGACATTCGAAATGAACTAAATCTGAAGTGCTAAATTGAAACCCTCGCATTTCCAGAAATACGTGTTTAATTCCTTTGGAATCTAGCGTCGTTTGGACCTTATGATAAGTTGAGCACTTATAAAAAGTTAACTAATGAATTAATCAAAGTAAATACATACCGTGGTGTTACAGGTGTGAAGACAGGGTCTGACTTGACATTTGAAATGAACTAAATCTGAAGTGCTAAATTGAAACCCTCGCATTTCCAGAAATACGTGTTTAATTCCTTTGGAATCTAGCGTCGTTTGGACCTTATGATAAATTGAGCACTTATAAAAAGTTAACTAATGAATTAATCAAAGTAAAAATACATACCGTGGTGTTACAGGTGTGAAGTAGAGTCTGACTTGACATTTGAAATGAACTAAATCCAAAGTGCGAAATTGGAACGCTGGCAGTTCTTGATATACGTATTTATTTGCTTTAAGTCCAGTGTAATTTGGAATAGTGGAACACTTATTAAAAAGTAATAGAAAATATTAAATAAACCGACAGACATTACCGTAGTGTTACAGGTGTGCAGACAGGGTCTGACTTGACATTCGAAATGAATTAAATCGGATGTGCTGAATTGGAAACCTCGCATTTCCAGAAACATATGTTTTATTCCTTTGGAATCTACCGTCGTTTGGACTTTATGGTAAGTTGAGCACTTATAAAAAGTTAACTAATGAATTAATCAAAGTAAATACATACCGTGGTGTTACAGGTGTGAAGACAGGGTCTGACTTGACATTCGAAATGAACTAAATCTGAAGTGCTAAATTGAAACCCTCGCATTTCCAGAAATACGTGTTTAATTCCTTTGGAATCCAGCGTCGTCTGGACCGGTGGTGTGGTGACTCTTTCAATAGCCCGACCGCACCCGTGCTCATCAATTACGGTTACGGTAGCCGAGGGCCATTTCGTCCCGTCGTGAGCCAAACAACTGTACACGAAAATGTCATAAGGAACTAAAAAAAACAAAACAGAAATCAACTAAAAGACACGTATAAACAAAGCAGCATTGTCGATAATTTTTCAACGGGTCACATAGAAGAATTAAAATTAAAACCAAATCAACAAATATGCATTTATAAACAACATTGTCGTTTTTTTTTTAAAGTCACGAATTTACACAGAAACTTAAAACCCAATGTTAAGACTTTTAATTAATGGTAGTGGCATTCGCTGTCAATTAGGGACACCAATGAATGCGAAAAATGCCGTCAAAATTGGGTCAGAAAGTTAAAAGTTAAAAACCAATGCTAAAACTTCTATAACTATTGAAAGTGGCAGTCATTGTGGCTGAGAAAAACTATTCAATGCGAAAAATGGCGATTTAGGGGTTGTTAAAATTGTTTTTTGAACACGATTTTTATTTCTCTTCACCTCTCATTCTTTCCCAATAGTTGTTAGTTGACTGAATATATACTTGAGGTAAAAGATTTTTTTTCTGCTTTATTTTTATATTTTAAAGATCATTTTATAAGCTAAGTTTTGAGAAAAATATTAGATGATTCAATTTTAATTTTTTACTGCAACTTTACGCCTTAACAATTAGCTTTTGTGATCTCAGCTTCAGTAGATTTGGTCCGAAAACAAGTTAAGGTTGACAGAAAAATTAAAACGATAACTAAAATGTGATGAATTATAATCATTTATGCATACTGGATTCTAAAAAAAAACATTAAATTAGACGTGATATAAATAAGTTCAAAAAGGCAGAATTTAAAAGTTTTTTTTAATATTGTAAATAACTGTTGACACTGTAACTGACTTAAATTCGGTCAGCCTTAATTTTGGCCAACAGCTGTTATTTTTGCTTTGCGCATAGTTATGAAATTAACTGCGTATAGCTAGATAGATGAAATGACCATCTATTCAGTCATACGCAGTACTTTTCATAATTTTACGCATGAACAAATAAACAACCGGTGGCCGATATTTAGGCCTGGTCGAATTTAACTCAATTACCTTACATTTTTTACAATTTGTAGAGAAACTTAAAAATAACTTACCGACGTCGTCCAGAAACACATCCAGGGTCATTTCCTCCCCGATGATAGCACTTTGGATGCTCTCTCCCTCAATGCCGCGGCCTTTTCTTATTACCATGTCCAGCACCGGGAGTATTCCCTGACCGTCTCCTTTTATGACCACATTAGCGTCTTGAGCATTGTTCGTTTCCGGAAGTGAGCTGGAATTAGGGGTAAAATTAAACATTTTATAGGAATCAGATTAGGTAAACCGTTGGGTGAAGGTAATAATAAAAAAGACCTCCACTCACCGGTAACAGGAACTTAGATCCTGGAGTCCTTAGATCCTTGCTTTTGAGTGGCGTCATTTCGAAGCAAACTGGAAAGTACACCGACACCGTCCACCGACACAAACCGATTTCTAGGCTTAGGCTTAGGCTTAGATTTAGACTTAGGCTGTTTAACTTCGTCGCCATCTGCCAAGGATCTAAGGACTCCAGGATCTAAGTTCCCCCAATCCACTCACCTTATATGGAGTCCACCCAAGGACGGCAGTTGGACGGTGACGGATTCCAGGTGGTATTGGCACTGTATTTCGAAAACCCGCAGTCCCTGCACAAGAATTTGCTTAGCATCGTTGACCAGAATTTGCACACTGAACTCGTGCTTTGTCTAAACAAACAAATTTAGGTTATTATTGTTTTTTAGCAAGCCTGAGCGGTATCAACGGGTGATTGAAGTTGTTTCCACAAGTAATTGCTTGCTTGTTTATGTTACTGGTTTTTTTTCAACCACATCACAATTTTTAGCATTTCTCTTTATAAGCAACTAGAATCCATTGAACTCTTGTATTTTCAGTTACTACAGGTAATGAAAACACAGTAAATTAGAGTGAAAGGTAAGATTGTTGAAAAAAAACCAGTGCAACAGAAATTAAGAACGGATAAAACCTGGTTTATACTTCATCCACAGTGTGCAGAGAAGTCTTGTTAATACTTTGTTCAAAGAATAGTCAAAAGCACATTCCAGAGGATAGTTCAAAGGACAGTCCAAAAACACAGTCCAAAAGATAAAGGGAAAAAATTCCATAGAGCAAATTTCGAAGGACAAAGTCCAAAAGACAAAGTTTAAAGGACAAAGTGTAAAGGACAAAATACAAAGGACAAAGACCAAAAAACAAAGTTCAAAAGACAAAATCCAAAGGACAAAATTCAAAAGACAAAGTCCAAAGCCAATTTTGGACAATTTGAAATTGTTTTTTGGAGAATTTAAATTTGTTTTTTACAGTCAAAACAAAGTTAAAATATTTTAATTTGCGTTTTTGACACTTTTTACTTTTCTTTGGACACTTTTGACTGTCGTTTGAACAGTATTAAAAAAACGTTCATACTTCGTCTGAAGGATAACCTTTAAATTTTCAAAAATAATTTCTGGATGGTCCAAAGAACAACTTTGCCTGACCAAAAATCCTTTAGATTTGGACGAAGTATGAACATTTTAAAAATGTTTATATTTTGCCGTTTAGACTTTTTCCTTTTAAATTTTGTTCTTTGATATTTTCCGTTTGAACGCTTTGAACGAAGTATGAACCAGCTTTAAATCTGTGCTACATTCTTATGCTATTCCTTTATGTTTTTTACTTTTCCTTTATAATTTTGGCTTGTCCAAAAATCCTTTAGATTTGTCTTTTGGATGAAGTTTGAACATTTTGAACATCTGTTTATACTTTGTGCTTGTAACTTTTTTCCTTTTAGATTTTGTCCTTTCAAGTTTGTCCTTTGGACGCTGTGAACGAAGTATGAACCAGCTTTAAATCTGTGCTACATTCTTATGTTATTCCTTTATGTTTTTTACTTTTCCTTTATAATTTTGGCTTGTCCAAAAATCCTTCAGATTTGTCTTTTGGATGAAGTTTGAAGATTTTGAACATCTGTTTATACTTTGTGCTTGTAACTTTTTTCCTTTTAGATTTTGTCCTTTCAAGTTTGTCCTTTGGACGCTGTGAACGAAGTATAAGCCAGCTTTAAATCATCTTTGACGCGTTTTTATGCTCTTCTTTTATATTTTTGACGATTCTCAGTAGGTGGTTCACCTTGGTGAGTTTCGACAAGAAAAATAATATTTCTTAATTGAGAATACACTGAAAAATTCATTAGGGTTACCATTTTTTGACAATGCGCTACGCCTATAATATTTTCCCTTGTTTTTTTATTGAAATTAAAATTAAAAGATGAAAAATTTGAGTTTTCAGATAAAAAGTTTATTTTTAGGATGAGAAGTTTAAGTTTAAGAAGTTTAAGATAATAAGCTTATGTTTTGAAATAAGAAGTTTAAACTTATCTGTGTTTTATGTTATAAGAAAAAAGTTTTTCTTATAATTAAAATTATTACTTTTTTTCGTTTTTCTTTGTTATTTTAGTATTTAATGCATTCAAAATACGTGGATTGCACTTTTTGATGCAAAATTTTAGTTAACAGATAAAGAAAGCTGTCAAAAATAAACTTATTTTGTTTAAGAATAAAAGCAGCGAAAATTTGAAAAGAAAAAGGTAATTAGTCAATATTGCAATATTCGAGCTTCAAGTCGATTAGTTTCACTGTGGCTATAATTGAAATTAAAAAAAACCAGCAATCACTCACCTTGTTGAGTCCTTGAGCGATTGGTTTTTGGCTTGACCCTTAGATCAAAGCATATAAACCACCAGTGAAACATTAACAAACAATGTCATTAAAAAACGTTTTAGCCGGCGGGGCCCCTAGTTACACTAATGGTCACCATTAATGTTGTAAAAAATATTGATTTTGGATTATTTTAAATAAAAGTAAAAGTAATTTGAAAAATTTTAATTTAAGTAAAGAAAGAGTAAAAGTAAATTGTGTTTTTTAATTTAAGTAAAGTAAAAGTAAACGTAATAGTCAAAACTTATTTAAGTAAAGTAAAAGTAAAAGTAAGACCAATTCTTTTAAGTAAAAGTAAAAGTATAATAAAAATAATTCTGAAACGAAGCAAAACACCCGTTTTTGAAGCTCCATAGCTTCGTTCTAAAGTTTTTTGCTTATTTTATGTATAAATTGTCATTTTAATAACTATTTTAGTCAAAATAAGTGGTTTTAGCGTGTTAGTGGCATCTTCTGCCATTAACTTTACAACAAGCCCATAGGGAATCTACCCATTAAATTACTTAAATTTTACTTAAATTAATTTAAGTATTTGCAGTAAAAAATCCGAGTAAGAGTAAAAGTAAAAGTATTTGAAATTTCAAAAGTCGAGTAAAAGTAAAAGTAATCCAAAATCCGTTACTTTTATTACTTTAAGTAAAAGTAAAAGTAACTTTTTACAACACTAGTCACCATATGGTTCTCCACCAGATTTTTATAGGTTATATATAGATATTCAGCTTTTGACTGAGGCCTAATTTAGCTCACCCTGTTTAGACTGACGCCGCAGTAGTTTTCTCGCAGAACGTCGATGTTAAGTGGGATCGTGATGGAGATGCGCGGCGACCCGTCACCGTAGACCTTGCAGTCGTTTTTATCGAAGAAGCCTTTGGAGTAGACCACACCGGAGAAATCCTCTTGGAACTCGAAAAACACGGTGATATCCTTGGGATTGCAACTGACGCGTTGATCTAAAATATGCAGTTTGTTAAGATAGCGTTGCAGCGCTTATGGTGCAGCGGTAGAATGCTCGCATTACATTGTTAAGGTTTGATAGATCGATTTTTAGGCGGTCGTTTTTCTGATATTCTATTTGAACTGGAAACAAACATTAATATAATTTTGGGTGATTGAATTCGTCTAAACTGTCAAGTTTGTTTTTATGACGTCAAACTGTCCGTGGCGCAGTGGAATAGCGCTCGAATTGTGTCGCTGGCATAATGAGCCCCACAGTTCGATTCAAGGGCGAGCAAATTATATATTTTTTGGAATTTCAAAAACAAGGTGATATTTTTGTTATTACAACTGATTCGCATTGGCGTTGCAATGTGTGGCTTATTGAGAACACGCTTACATTACAGTCTTACACAAGACATTTCGGGTAAACCTTTTAATGAGACAAATTTTTAAAAATCAAACCTACCAAAAGTTAGGAGCTAGCTAAAATAAAAAATTACGGGTAGGATCATTGATTAAAAATTTACGCGCTGATCTAAAGTGCTCATAATGTTTATGGTTTAACGTTTATCAAATTGTCGAATGTTTTGCGCAGTGGAATAAAGCATGCATTAAATTATGTTCTTATAGGTAAATGTTCTTTAAACTATTATTTATGATGATTATAATAAACACTCTGTTATTGTTACGTGTAAACATTGTATGGTTATTGCGTTGCAAGTTTAATTGAGTGAAGTTAAAGTTATGAATATACGTATGATACTACATTCATATGATAAATATGCGCTGATTTTTCACATTAAATTTAAAAAATCATAACACTAATAATTTCCACTATATATTGTCTGTACTAGTGATGTTCTTACCCTCCAACATCATGCTCCGGAGCTCCGGCCATTTAGAGGGGGAGAGCTCCGAAGCTCCGGAGCTCTGCTTCTTAAATGAGCGATTTGAAGCTTATTTAAGCTTGAAATACATTTTAAACGACTCTAGTTGTATTTGTAAGACTTTTTTTTATTGTTTTAAATAAGTTTTTGGAAAAAAATTAGTTTACAAAAAAATTTTGACAAAATAATTAATGCCATCACTTTTTAATTATTCACGAACTTAGTATAAAAATAGGGCGGAGCTCCGGGGGTTTCTCCGAAGCTCCTAAAAGCGGAGCTCCAAAGAACATCACTAGTCTGTATAAAAAGCGCTGTTTAGTGTGAGAATGTATATAAAAATACTATCAATTTATAATTTTTGAAGGTTTTGGACGCTTCTACTAAAGCTAAAGTCTTCCAGGGTGAAATTAAGGGCGTAACCACTCTCCGCCAAGAAGAAATAAACAATAAACCCGTGAGCGAAAAAAATTTAAAAAAGTTTTCAGCGGTTATGTAACCTATTATTATTTAGTTGCATCATGTGTTTCTCTGCAGGTAATATTTTCTCAAAAAATTAGTGGTTACTTTACCACTCATCTATTTTCACCCTGATAGAATTTATCTTTAGTGTTTTAAAAAGTAATGATTTTTGATTATTTTAAGTAAAAGTAAAAGTAATTTGAAAAATTTTAATTTAAGTAAAGTAAGAGTAAAAGTAATTTGTGATTTTTTAAATTAAGTAAAATAAAAGTAAAATTAAAGGTCAAAATTTAATTTAAGTAAAGTAAAAGTAAGACCTATTTTTTAAGTAAAAGTAAGAGTAAAAGAAAATAAAATTAATTTTGAAACAGAGTAAAACACCGGTTATTATAGCTGCAAAGCTCGGTTTTAAAGTTTTATGTAATTTTAAGTTAGTTTTGTGAATAAAATTATCTTTATAACAAGTTTTTTGGTTAAAATAAATGGTTTTAGCGTGTTAGCGGCTTAACAAATTTTCTTTTGCCACTTATTTTATAACAATCCCAAAGAGAATTTACGGATTGTTATTACTTAAATTTTATAAGGGGGAACGATACAGTTAGCATACCTTGTCGGTTTTTGTGTGTAACTCGTGCCATACGTGACGGAAAGAAACAAACTATATATTGGGAGAAAAGGTATTTTTTTCCGGTCAGTTCAGTACACTGTATTCTTAACATTTTTGGTGAACCATTCCACACCAAGATATGCTTCGTTAAAAAAAGGCATTTTAAAACAGTTTTTCTCAATTTAACAGAACCAGAATTAATATTACGCAATAAAAATTTAACTCAAGTTAGATACACCAATTGTACATGCCCAAACAAACTTTCAGCGAAATCCCTACTATTGAAGTTTTTTAATTTCGTTTTATTGCTAAAATTGTTGAAATAAAAAATAAAACGAAGTGATAGTAGAGATTTTGTTAAAAACTGGCTCGGAATTATGGTACAACTGCTGTGTTAAAACTTGGAAACAAACTAATTCCTATCAAATGACTAAACTTTCATTTATATTTTTGTGATTTCACGTCGAGAAACTACATTTTAAAACGTTTGTTCAAAACTAGCTTTTATGAAAGAAACTCAGACGGAGCAGTAGCTGAGTGGTTAGAGCGTCGGACTCGGGTTTCCGCACCTCTAATTTCGATTCCCCCTGGGCAATGTTTTTAATGTCAAAAAATGTTGTTTTTTTATTTTTAACTTTTTAATAAAAAAAGTGTTCATTATTCAATACTGTATTAAACCCCGAGTACGTGTTTTGAGGTGGTTTTGAGGTAAAACCGGTAGATAGTCAGAATTCCCCTAAGGGGGGGGGGTCGCAACCCCCCTTGTACATCCCGGGAGGTCGAATTGAAAAACTGAGGTTGGATTCGCCATCAGAACTTCCGAAAAACCCCGAATACATGTTTTGGGAAAAATTCGGGAAATTTTTGCAACTGTATCGTTCCACCTTAAATTAATTTAAGTATTTGCCAAAAAAAATCCGAGTAAGAGTAAAAGTAAAAATAATTAAAATTTCAAAAGTCGAGTAAGAGTAAAAGTAAAAGTAATTGAAATTTCAAAAGTAGAGTAAAACTAAAAGTAAAAGTTATCCAAAATCCGTTCCTTTTATTAGTTTAAGTAAAAATAAAAGTAACTTTTTACAACACTAGCTTTTACATTGCTTAATTGTTGTGATTTTGAAGGTTAAAAAACACGTTTGAAACGCGGAAAAAATTGTGAGAAAAAACAGCACAGCTTGCTGTTAAACGGTTGAACTCGTCGCGGTTTTGACGCTTTTTTATATAAGACACGAGTATATTTTTATGTTTTCAAGATTATATTTGTAAAATTTTAGAAATTTCCAAATAAAAACAAAAATCATAGCGTGTACTTACTGCCCTTGTGGCGTTAAAGAAAACTAATAAAAACATTGAAGAGTATGTTAATCTTGTGTTTTAACAAAATATATACAAAAATTAATTAAATTAGACATTCTAAAACTTTTAGTTTATGGTTTTAAAAAGGTTATTTTAATTTAATTTTAAACATGATTTATAATTTCTTAATTTTTTACACATTTACCGCCAAAAATATTTCTTTTTTGAATATCCTTTTGGATATATCAGTTTTTAATAGCCTGTTTAGGCTTCAAAACCTAAGTCGAAGCCAAGGCAAAATGTCAAATCAAATTCTAATTTTTTGCGGCTGCAAATTATTTATGTGTCTATTTATACTATTTCTTAAAATCATCAAAATAAAGCTATAGTAATATTACCTGTGATTTTCGACGCTCTAGAGGAGCACAAACAGCAGAAAAAAACAAATAATTTAACAAGCATTATGGAAGTTTTTTTATTTTAATTAAAAAAAATCTGTCAACTCTCGACGTTCCAAATTAAATCCGCCGATTTCATATTCGAACAAAACTATTCTTTCTTAAAAAAAACCGCCGGCAAACAACTGACGATAAATTTACATTTCCGCGCCGGTCTTGTCATAAAGTTTTCCGTTGGATTCTCCTTAAGATATACAGGCGGAAGCTATCGCCTAATCTTAGGTCAATTCTTAAACCGAACCGCCAATGAAGACCGCGAAACTCACGAGGCATTATATTAAATCCCGCCGCGAAAGGGGAGGGGGAAATTGGAAGATTTACATGCTGGTAAATGCGCTCTGATGGCGCGCGTTAGATTCCACCGGGCGGAAGGGCGTTTTTATACCGACCCATTCCTAATTTTAAGTGTATATTTGTGTGGAGAAAGGTCGCGAAGTCCTGTCAAGATGATCATATCCCCGCCTCGCCTTTATAATATCGTTAACTCTCCCCGCGGCGGGCGAAAAAAACTACCGTAGCAATTGTAGTGATCGGGCGCTGCCTACTTTCACACCCACAATACCGATGGTTTTCGGCGAAATTAAAACCACCGAAAGTAACAATTCTCGGTTTAGGAGAAATTAGAACCACCCAAAGTGACAATTCTCGTGGTTTTTTTGCTAACTTATTGCGATTCAAGGAATAATGGACACAAATTGTAATACGAGGAACCGCTGAGATATTATAAAATATGCACAACGATATAGCCACACTTAATAATTTATGAATGTATTGATATGTATTTCATTGAAAAGCAAATGGCATAAAATCAAACAATATCAGTAAGCTACCAGACGACTGAAAAAAGTCTTTACTAAGCTTCTTTATAATAAATGCTTAAAATATCAAAACGGAAACTGTTCAATGTTAATATATTAATTACACGTTGTTCTTGCAAAATATTACTTTTATATTATACTTACATGTTGTTCTTGTGAAATTAAGAAAGAAATTGTAACATTTGAGCTTTTTTAAATATTTTTTTGTTAATTTCTATCTTACTTTTAACATGTTTATAAAGCTAAACTGGTATTAGTTACTAACTAATAAAATCCTCCATAATGATTGAGTTTAGCTGTTATTGACAAACAGTAATGAAAGATTTGAATCAATTAATGTAGTAAATTTGGATTACGCAAAAATTTTTTAGGTGATGTGTTATTATACAAAAAAAGTTAATTTTTTTGATGACATAAAAATTGTTAAAACTGATAAAAAAAGTTGTTATTCTGAGCAAATTGACAAAAACTGAATGACAAACCAAGTTGTTAAAAAAACCATTAAAATATAATCTGAGTAGTTATGTCAAAATTAAAACAAAAATAAATCATATAATGCAGTCAATTTTTTCAAAACTATTTTATTTTAACTTTTTGTATAATCAGAATTATAATGAAGACAATAATAATAATAATAATCTTGCCATCAACGCCAACACCATAAGAGTGCAACTTCAGCATAATGATTCTAAAACCATAGATATAAAAATTGAAATGGTTTTTTTATATTTAGATATTTTATGGATAAACTCAAATAAAAAAGTTTGACGCGGCGGTATAAAATTCTTAAAGTGCCTAAAACGCTAAAAAATCTAACAAAGTGCTTTGGAGCATAATATTGAATTTTTAATTTTATTTTTGCACTTTTTGACGAAGCTTATGTATTGAGCTAACCAATTTTTAACTGCAGGATTTACGGTACGTGGTCTTTCCTTCTCTACGGAGCCTTAAGCAGGGAACTTGAAGCCATCAAAATTTTTTGAGGACTTGGAGTCACGAGCAATAGGAACTTAAAGCCTTGAATAAAAAATTGGTTTGGGGTTATATTTAGGCTTCGCTTAGGCGTAGATAAACGTTTTAAAAATTTTTATTTTCGGCTCTAAGTTCCCAACTTATGTACGACTCCAACATCCCTATTTTTGGTTCCAAGTTCCCAAGGCTCCATCGACCCTAAATTTAATTTGCTTGCACTGATTGGTCAAAAATTTTTAGCGGTACTCACGCGCGTCAAAAACATATGTCTTCAGCTGTATTAAAGTTCTGTTCTACGCAGTGAATGGAGAGTTTGCAATTTTGGAAGCTTGGAAAAGTGGAAACTTAGAACCAAAACTTGGCAATTTAAACTGCATTTAGAAAAGTAAGTATTAAAGGGCATAGCTTCGTGTTTTCGAAGCTTCGTGTTTTTTGATAGGAGTGCGAATCTTAAAATAATGTAATCGTTTTGTAGTAAGTTTTGGTATAAAACTAATTATTACTACGATAAATAAAAAAGGGAAGAGACGTAAGATGTAAAAATTCCCATTCATTGCCGTATGTATGTATTTGCGGTTAAATTTTGCGTATAATAGAATGACTTGCCGCGGTTATTTAATCGAAGGTCAAACGTACCTTTTTATATTCTTATTCCGAACAGGATTTTCAGAGAATTAAAAAACGGAAATGAGACGAATATTTTTAAAAAATCCTCTGATGTTTATAGCTTTTATTAAATTTCTTTATGTAATATAATTAAGGAATAATGGTAAAATTAGGGTAATAAATTACATTAAATTATAAGAATTTGGTATCTGACGTTTTTAAATAGAAGACTGCTATTAAATCAATAATACAGCACTCGGTGGGAAAAAAGGAAATGATATTAAAGTTTTGACACTCATAATGTTGTGATTATAAAAACATCAAAGCAGAAAAAACATATGGAATCATTTTTATAAGCTCGTTTAAAAAGTTTTCGAATGATGTAATTTAATTTACAGTACAGAGGTTTTGGAGTTCTTAGTTTAAAACTGTCGAAAACTTGGTACTTTTGAGCTACAGAAAATGAAAATTTAAACTAAAACAAACATAAATCGTTTGGGATTGTTTAGGCTTAAGTTTGGGTAAATGCTTTAAAGATTTTAAAGTTTTGGCCCCAACTTCCTCATTTTGCAATTTTTTGATTTCTGTTTCAAGTTCCAGCTCTAAGTTCTTTTCGGTTTTAAGTTCTTTAATTTTAATAATTTAAAAATGTTTTTAAATGCAAACAAATTTTTTTCTTCTGCTTTTAGGATTTAATTTGTTACCCTCTTTCCGCTGTAATTTTCTTGTGAAGTTCAAAACAAGTGGGTATTTTTTTAATCTAGAAAATACAGTTTTTTAATTAGATAAAAAAACTGCAGTGTTTTTGCTTGTCCAAGTAATGTTGACATGTCCATAAAATACCCGCTGTTAAAATGAGTATAATAGTCTAAACCGAATGTGTAAATTTGAAGTTACGAAAATGAATCAAAGACGCAAAAAAAAAAGAATTCTAGATAACAAAAATAAAAGTAGCTTGTTTCGTTTTGTTAGAAATAAATGTAATTTTCCGTTGTCAGTTGTATCTATGTTCAAAATTTAAAGTCATATAGATTTTATTTGGTCAAGTTATAACTGTTTTAAATAAAATTTGCATATACGTCATGTTCGAGCGCACAATTTGTTAGATCACAAAATCATAATTATCAATCGATTCTCCGTTGTCAGTTGTATCTATGTTCCGAACTTAATGTCATATAGATTTTATTCAGCCAAGTTATAATTGTTTTAAATAAAATTTGCATATACGTCATGATCGAGCACACAATTTGTTAGATCACAGAATCATAATTATCAATCGATTCTCCGTTGTCAGTTGTATCTATGTTCCGAACTTAATGTCATATAGATTTTATTCGGCCAAGTTATAATTGTTTTAAATAAAATATCCATATACGTCATGATCGACCGCACAATTGGTTAGATCACAAAATCGTAATTATCAATCGATTTTCCGTTGTCAGTTGTATCTATGTTTTGAATTTCAACTTATATAGAGTTGATTCGGCCGAGTTATTCAAAATCAAAAAAAGCGTTAGGAAGTTACTAAGTCACTTAATTGCTCACTTACTTACTTACTGATTTGAAGATAATATCCAGCGGCCCACGGCTGCCGGAATTAACGACTTAAAATTTTAAGATTTTTATGAATAGGGAAATTTTTTGGACAAAAACAACCATAACCTAAAATTGTGCTTACCACAAGCTAAAAAAAATGTTAAAATGTTTTCTTTTGGATTTTGGATCACGCAGTGTGAAATACTGGATTTCGTTACCTCAACACGTGGTTCATGCCAAATCTGTTTAAATTTTTAAAAATTTGATTAATGGACTAGTTAGGCCGTATGCATAGATCTCTCTAGAGTTTTTGCCAAATTTTGGAAGTTTTATTTCTAATTTTGAGGTCAATAAAAAGTGTATCTGTTTTATCACATAAATATATAAGTTACAAAGATAAAAATATAAAAAAATTAACGGCTGTAGCTTAACCCAGCTTGAAGATATAAACCTACAAAAGTTTGCGAAAAATTCTAGAGAGATCTATGCATACGGCCTCTGAATAAGGGTTTTTTAGTGTAGGAAGAGGGTAGAATGTGTATTAGCGCCAATTATATGTTGGGGGAAAATTAACAAACAACGAGCGACTAGTAAGTTTGAAGCGACAAACAGCTTGGGCTGGAACTGCCAGCTACAAATGGGGTGGTTAGTTTATTTTATTTTAATTTAATATTGAATTTATATAGAATAACCACTGCTGAGAAATGATGCCAGGTATAGCTCAGCCAGGTGGTTGATGATTTTGTGGACAGGTCCCAGGAATTTCACTAATAAGGATGGGGTTTAGGCTAATTTTGGACGGGAAACAGCGGTCCGATGGCGGCTAGCAAGAAAGAACTGAAATGGCGCATTTTTAATTTATTTGAACAATTTAACGAGAAATTTTGCGGATTTTTGTAAAGTTATGAACCTTTTTAACGACGGGTGTTGTATTAAGTTATGCTTGTATGTGAATTTTGTGTTTATAACCTTGATTACTAATAAAAATTTAACTTACTCTTGTGTTACAACAAATACACGGAATAGCTGTACTACCGGAAGAATTTCAGGGGGAAGTTCACCCCTCTGATAGCCCAAAATTTAACAACCAGACACATTTTTAAAACAAAAATTTTATATATGAAAACCCGCATTTTAATTAAAACTTTAGACTATTTTTAACGTTTTAATACCAACAAAAACAAATTTAACAAGTTTTTTGCAAATAAACTTTATAAGCTTTTGGAATTTTGAGGTTTGGTAGTTGGAAGACAGCACATAAAAAAATTTGCAAGATTTTGTAATGAAGACGGTGGAGTTTACTTAAAGAAGTTTACTTGGAACCAAACGTCGCCCATTCATTCAAAAAAACTTACAGATAACATAACACAAAATAAAACACATTAAAAACACACAGAAAATACAAATGTAGATACCCGGATACTAAAGCACCAATAAAAACGAAACAGAAATATTACATAAACAACAGAACTAATTTAAACCTTAGAAAGGAGACACGTACTTGGGTATACAAATTTTAGCAAAATTATACACAATACCAAAATAAACAATAAAAAACAACAATTTAAAATAAAGACACACCCGTGAGAGATTTTAAATTATTTTTGGTTGAGAAATAACGATTTTGCTCAACAAAGTAAACGTGTTTTTCAAATTAAAAACCTTTTCAAACGTATTTCAATTTAAAAAATAAAAACTTCCAAAGACTTATATTTCCAGCGCTCGGCCGTTAGAGCTCATCCTGTGGGTGTACCATGATGGTGCTCCCTGTTGGGTAGCATGGCGGGTTTGATCGGAGAGTGCCTTCAGAGCACAGGGAAGGGTGCGGGTAATAACAAACCAGGATGGAATTTCGCCAAGCATGCGTAGTCATAAGCCAAACTCCCCCAGCAGAGAATACAATCTCCGTCCATTGGTAGACAAGGCCGTGTCGGTTCACGAACAAACGAACTAATAAGCGATCAATGCAACTTTCCATTGCCAAAGCTAATGGGCTAGCGGTGGTGGCAAAGCAAAGAGTTTTATCGTTTTTAGATCACTTATTCGCTGACTAACCACCTTGAAGCGCATATTCTTTTAGCGCATATTCTCCACTGGAGGTGATTGGCTGGTTAAAATTAGCCAATAAGCGTCTAACACGCCGCATGACTACCGTTTAAACACCCCACCAACTACCCATAAACTCCGCACTTCAACCTCCATGTGGAAGTTAAAATGTGGAGTGACCATAGACTACCCTGGATATAGACCGCGCCCAACCCGTGTTTTACCAATTTTATTTATTTTAATACTGATTTTTATTTATTTTAACTATTTTACCAATTATATTTTAAAGCTTTAATTATTTTTTTTACCAAAACAAAATAATTAAGTAATTACTTACCCCTGGAACTCCCCTTGGAACCCACAAACTAACCTGGGATTGACAGGCAAGGGGTCCGGCAGAGCCCCACGCTACACATTTTACAGTTTAAAATATTTCAAATATTTATTGCTTCAAAATCTCGACCCTCTCCTTTAAAAATTTCTCAAACACTTCTTACTATTACAAAAGCAAAAGCATTGTTTGGGGATTTTTAGTTTTTTGCCGCTTTGTAGGTACGGCGCTGCTGGCGCGCTTGATTCCAGTTTTTTAATGTTTCAATTACAGAAAATGATTCTATTTAAAAATTTGGAATATACTTTTTAAAATAAATTTTTGAATTTTAAATAATTTTACAACCAGAACATTAAAAAAGCCTCTTAAGTTTAAATTGAAATTAGTTTCTTTCAAAGAACGAATTTCAACTTTATTTTTGCTAATTCAAAATTATTTTTCACGAAAATACTATTTTAGTGATGATTTCTAGCTATTGTAACATTTAATTAAAAAACCAAACCTTATTTAGCATAAACTGATATATTAAAGTACTTCAACATAGTGAAACATATCATCATGTAGCAATTTTAATTAACTATAGGTTTAAATTTAAGAAACTAAGAAAACTACGATTTTTTCAAATTTTATTTTTTCTTTTTGTACCCTCTCTCGTACAGTAAAAGACGCTTATTCAGAACTTGTCTATGGGGAGTCACGACAATTAATATAATGTACACAAGGGTCTTGCGAAGATTTGAAAACAATTCGTATATAACCTTGGTTAACGAAAAAAAGATCTTAATAGACGAAAATAACAATATTAACCATAAAAAAATTATTCTAAAAAAACAGCGGGGATGTAAATACTTTTGTTTTCCTAATTTTTTTCGGTCTGAAACAAATTATTTTCAATTATTCTCGAGACCTTTGTGTACATATATTGAATTAACCGTCGTGATTCTTCATATAGGAAACTTTTAAAATTTTACCAATTTTGGTAGACACATTCATTAGTAGCCTTTATGACTCTTTGTGTTCTCTCCTTTAGTTATAATTTTATATTATTTGGCAGTTTGATTATTTTACTACCTTATTATTTTCAGTAGATTTTATTACATTTGCGAAGATTTAATGTCCAATCCGACCGAATTATTGTAATATTAAATTAAAACTGAATTTTAGTAATGTGTAGTTTATTTCTTTTTTGTTGTGTTGTGATACCTTGTTTTTTGTAAAAAAATGCTTTAATTTAATGATGCCTAATATCTTAGAATTGATAAAAATTTTCATTTCATTTCATTTTAAAATTTAAAAAACAAACCCCTACAAATTTTATAAATATATTTTGTTCAATAATCTTACTGTTAATTGCCTTCGCTTAGAAAATTTCTTTTGAATAGCTTTAATAAAAACCAACAGCGATTAAAAGCTTGAAATCTGCGGTAGCGGCAGAAAACTGGCCACACTTGATTTTAAATTTTTTCGTTCATTTTACGTTTAAAACCGTTAAACGAAAGCTTATAAATATATAAGATCAAATTAAATAAATCTTTATTGAATTACAAAATTTAAAATAAACATATTCGGGATAGTTTAACTTTTTGTGATTTTTACGACGTCTGACACGCAAACGTAAAGCGCGTCTGTAATTTTACTGTTGCGATGGAAAGGTACCGTTGCGATCCGGATAAGTTGATGCAAAGCAAAAAGTTTTGTTATTGAGTTGTACTGATGCGTTTAACACGTTTTTCAACCTCAGAAACAAAAAGTATGAAATGACAAAGTAATACTAAAAATTTATTTTTCAATAATGACTCGTTATGTAAAAAAGAATTATTTGACGTGTTATATTTTGAAAAATTAACGGTATTCTATTTGTTTTGTTTTTTTTTCTCCATAGCTTAGTTTAGCTAAAACCCAGCAGGATTTATTTCGGCAATATTTAAGGCAGTCGAAATTTAAAATTACTTGAATTTTTTTTTTCGTGCTTAAAGTACATGTTTTTAGCATTCGTATTAAATTGGAATGAAACATGAGCTAGTATTTATTTGTCGTACCATGTATCTTATTTTGGCCAAACAACAGAGTCCTAAAGCCGGAGGCTTATCCTAAACATAATTGCGCGACTCGTATGGTTTCGCCCAATGATTGATAGCTTTATCTTCCCGCTCCTTAGAAACTATGAATAATTAGCATACGACTGTGGGTTGTCATTCCTACGCGCGTAAATAACCCGCTACATTTTTTCAGGCCGCAGCTTCAGCAGTCATTCTTAACCGCTTTTTCTAAATTTTACGGTGTAGAAGAAAATGAAAATTTTAAAGTCTTTCTATTCCTAAATGTTTAAAAGGTTGAGTACAGCAGGGTATAAATATCATGAAATCTAAACACGCATTAGAATTTTCGTAGTATGAAACTCGAAGTGGATTTTACGCTATTTCTAAGTAATTCATATTCTCGTTGTACATATTGCATAAATTACACATTGTTCTATTTGAAGTAAGCCAATATGATAGCATTACCTCCTATACTGTGAATGCTCTTCGATAAACCAAGGTGCGTGTATGGAATATATAATTTCGATTGCAATCCTTTTATCTACTTCCACTTGATAAGGCTCTTTTAAAATACAGATAAAAAAATAAAAAAATAAAAAAATAAAAAAAACAGATATTACACACTAACTTTTTTATATAGAATATAAATTGCCAAAATTTTTTAAACAGTTGTTGCTTCAATTTAAAATGGACTCTGATACAACTACCTTGTTTAGCGAATAAAAAGGGTTAAAATATAACCGTGATGCTTTGGATTTAACGCCAATTTTTTTGCGTATATGTGCAATGTATTTTCAAGCTAATACCTGGGTAATGATTGCCATTATTATTATTTTTTTGTTTTTTTTTCAAATCAATAAATGTTTATTACTATGATAGATATTTTGTTTTACATACACGGAGAAAAACAAAATTTATATGGTTAAAATATACCTATATCTGAATCTTTATCCACATTTTTAATTCTATATAGGCGACTTAAGTAAACTTTTTTAAAAATATAATATTTGGTAAATCAATTATGTGATGTGGCATTATTTTTGCATTTAAAATACCTACTGATTTTTTAGAAAATTGAATAAAATATCATATGCTGTAAGTCGCACAACCAGTTATTAGTGAGGAATCACTTAAAACGCAACCTTTTATGCCACAAAATAACTATCTTCAAAGATAATAAATATCTTTAAAAGAAGTACAAATGTAAAAAGTAAATTGCGTTAAGGTGGCTTAGGGGATAACATAAAGGCAACTGGGCAGTATTAACTCTCACTATAACATATTGCTATAAAATTTGTGTCTAATTTAACTATAGTTCTATATTTTTTGAAAAAGAGAATCCTGACAAGAATATATGAAAATTAATTCATGAATTAATTAATTTTCATGTATTATTTATCCTGATAAAAAATTTCGAATTTTTATCAAGCTTTAAAATTTCACGTGTATATGACGTCTTTGTACATATTAGCAAGGTAATATTTTTTTTAATCGGAAGAACATTAAGACGCAAAGTTTAATATTGCTGACGTTTAAGGCTGGTTCATACTTATGACAAAACTTCCTTTGGACAAAGTCCAAAGGACAAAAGTGTTTTGGACTTTGTCTAAAGGAAAAACACAGCTCAAAACGTCTTTTGGACTTTGACCTTTTATTTTTTTTAAAGGACAACGTGTTCATACTTTTTGTTCTTTGGACTTTTCCCCCTTCGAATTTTGTCCTTGGAACTTTGTCCAAAGGGCAGATTTTAAGTAGCATTCATATTTCGTCTGCAGGAAAAAGTCCAAACGACGTTTTGGTTTTTCTAAAATTGTTTTTTTGACTTTGTCCAAAGGACGTTTTGTCATAATTATGAACCGGCTTCTATTTGGATTTAAGGCGATTTTTTTGCTCTAAAATCAAAAAGGATTAATTTTACATCTTTAAAACGTGTTTTTTAAATAAAGTAATTTAACAATATAAATAACAATAAACAATTATTTTAAAATTGTTTTCATTGTTATTTTTTTTCATTGGAATAATTTGGTTGAAAATATCAATTGGCCGAGGGCAGTTTATCAAGTCTGGGTTTTTTTTCCAGGGAATAAATTTTACCCAATAACATAATTACTCTATTTCAGTATATATTTTTGTTTTAGATAGCGCTAAAATCATTGCAACTTGCAGTTTATACACAAACTTTAGAGAATAAAAAAAAGAAAAATAAATCCGCGGAATCAGGAATAAACTAGATTTTAAATAAAATTTTTGTAGAATTCCCGGCGTAAATACCGTACAATAATCATAAACTGAATGCAAGAGTGTGTCAACTAGCTTCTGTTTGTTTCCTGTTTCTTAATGAAAGAATAATAATAATTTAAAGAAGAAGAATGCGTCCTTTCGCTGGTCTCTGGGTCCTTCTCTCCGTTCTTGTCGGGACTACTGGGTTATTCGCCCTATCGCAACCGCACTGGTTCCGCGGGGCCGCGACCGCGCGACGTCGCTACGGGCTGCTTAGCTATTGCGAGACGCGGGCCTGGACGGACGGGGAGCGCTGCTACGCGTATGCAAATTTTTGGACCCTACTGCGCCGAGAGGGAACAACAGCGTGGGCACTGGGCGTGGCGGCGTTCGCCATCGGCTGCGGCCTCCAGTTCGTCAGCGGCCTACTCAGCCTGATAGGCCTTTGCAGAGCGGCAAAACCAGCAGTGTGGACGGTGCAAACGGCACAGGCTTTCGCAGGTAGGCGTCAGGCTTTTTCCTTTTAAATAATAGGGTAATTGACTTAAATTCGGCCAGGGCTTTATTTCGGTCATCGGTTGGTTTTTTTTGTATTGTGCGAAGTCATGAATTGAACTTCGTATGGCTAAAGATAGATGACATGACGATTTATCCAGCCATTATGCAGTTCGTTTCATAATTTTACACATGAAAAAAATAAAAACCGGATGCCGAAATTAAAACCTGGCCGACTTTACGGTGTATAAAATAGTGATGTTTTTTTCGATATTATAGGATCTAGAACTACGCTTATTTATCACCCATGTCTGGGCCACTTATAACGGAGGAATTTTCAAAGCACCGTCGCTTAAATGAATACTTTAAACAATATTCACCTTTGAATTAAGATCTACAACTGTGTTTTAGGCTTAGAAAAAATTACAAAAATTACAAAAATTAAAAATTACAAAAATTAGAAAAATTAAAAAAAATTTTTAAAATATAATATACCACATTATTCTTATGTATTTGTTCAGCAAATTCGCCGTAAAAAAGGTCGGAGCTCTGAAGCTCTGAAGGTTCTTAGAAAATCTAAGCACGTTCAGATTATCTGACTACTTTTGCATTGTATGCTTTCATTTCGGCAGTTGTCAAAACAAATGTCAAAATGGGGCGTTCATAAATTTCTGTAACTTCACTGTAACACAGTAACTTCACAAAATTGCCTTAAGGCTGGTTCATACTTATGCAAAACGTCTTTTGTACAAAGTCCAAAGGACAATTTTAGAAAAGCCAAAACTTCCTTTGGACTTTGTCCTTTGGACAAAGTCCAAAGGACAAAATCCAAAAGGAAAACTCCAAAGGACAAAGAGTATGAACACGTTGTCCTTTGGATTTTGTCCTTTGGACTTTGTCCAAAGGACAAAGTCCAAAAGACAATTTTAGAAAAGCCAAAATCCGAAAGGAAAAGTCCAAAGGACAAAAAGTATGGACACTTTTTTTTTGGATTTTGTCCTTTGGACTTTGTCCTTTGGACAAACTTCAAAAGACAATTTTAGAAAAGCCAAAACGTCCTTTGGGCTAAAATCCAAAAGGAAAACCCAAAGGACAAAAAGTATGAACACGTTGTCCTTTGGATTTTGTCCTTTGGACAAAGTCCAAAGAACAATTTTAGAAAAGCCAAAACGTTCTTGGGCAAGCCAAAACGTCCTTTGAACTTTTTCCTTTGGACGAAGTATGAACGTTACTTAAAATTTGTCCTTTGGACAAAGTTCAAAGGACAAAATCCAAAGGGAGAAGTCCAAAAGACAAAAAGTATAAACACGTTGTCCTTTGGAGTTTGTCCTTTGGACTTTGTCCAAAAGACAAAATCCAAAGTACGTTTTTACGCTGTATTTGTCCTTTGGAAAAAGTCCAAAGTATTTTGTCCTTTGGACTTTGTCCAAAGGACGTTTTGTCATTAGTATGAACCAGCCTTTAAGCTATATAGCTTCGCATGTATTTATTTATTGATGTTTCTTTAATTTATTGCGCTATTTGAAACTTGTTTTAAATAAGTTTTATGAAAAAGTATACAAAAATTTGTTTTGTAAATTACTAAAATAGTTTAAATACCTGCAAGCAAAGCTAACTTTTATTAAAAAACAGTTTTTAAGTTTAAAATTTGTACTTGAAGTCTTGTAATAAAAATTAAATAATATAAAAGTATAGGAAAAAGTGATAAAATAGATTGTTCAGCATTATTAAATGTCCTAATTGGGGCACGCTTCAAATGGGGTACTTTATAATTGGCTTTTCAACTGTTCTAAAAAAATCTTCAGTTTTAATATTCGTGGCTTTACTTGTTTACGTAATAAGCCTGGTTCATACTTCATCCCAAGTGTTCAAAAAAATCGAAAAGTGTGATTTTAGGTGATATAATCAGTTTTTTGAATTTTTGATTTTTGAATTTTTGAATCAGTTTTTTGGCGTTTCGACTTAAAAAAGAAATATAAAAATTTTTTAATATTCAAAAGAAAGAAAAAAAAAAAAAAAAAAAAAAACTACATACAAAAAAAAAAATTCTCAACTACCCAAATCAATACCCAAAATAAAAAAATTCTACCATAACATAACACACACCCACTATAACAAAAAACCCCCCAAAAAAAATAATAAAAACCAAAAAAAAAAAATAAAAAAAAAAAATAATATAATTTAAATTTTGTGTTTTACTTAAAAAAGAAATATAAAAATTTTTTAATATTCAAAAAAAAAACGCTCTTAGATCACCCAAAATCAAACTTTTGGTTTTTTTCCTTTGGGCACTTTGGACGAAGTATGTCCTAGGCTGTAACTGCGGGGCAACCCAAATTAAAGCGCATCTTATATCAGTAGTTCTGTAAGGGTTCTACATTGCGTTTGACCATTGTATTTTTAATTTATTTTTTATGTATTTGCACAATAAAGCCGTTTTGAATTATTTGTTTTTGATTAGTTTGAATTTAAACAAAATTCAATCCATTTTAGATTATTAAATTTTATGTTTCTGATTAAATTTTGGCTCTTACATAATCATAATTAAACCTACTAGCGCCTTTTTATAATCATAAACTTGTGTTTTGCTTTATTTTTTTATTCTCTTGGTGTTTACATGCTTTATATTTCTAAAAATGTCCAAAATATGTGTATTTCAATGCATATTTTATGCATAAAAAATATGGCCAACAAAGCACTTAACGAATCTCTTAAATTCTAAAAGATGCACTTAAAATCTTAAAAAACACTTGATTTGTTTTGCAATTTGCTGTTTTTACGCAAAAAACTAACAGCAGCCAAAATAAAGCTTAGCTTAATTAGCAGCTTGTTGAGTCATGCCGTTTAATAACGGCTATTTCCAAGAT
>JASAMX010011124.1:0-34848 GCA_030248175.1 Microlaimidae sp. YZB2_3 | reverse complement strand
CTAATGTGTAACAATTTTGAAATTATATATTTATCGTATTTTTTAGCTTTAGCTTCTAGCTTAGCTTTCCCTAAGGCTTTTTTATCTGGGATCATTGGTTTGCTTTTTACCCCTAATGCTGCAGCAAGAACTATGAGAATATTTTAAAATTTGTTTTTTAAATAATGAAAAAACTTATCGAACCGAAGTTTGTTCAAAAATCACTGAGCTAAAAAAGCTTCTACTGAGAATATCTCGCTAATGTAGTTGATTATAAAAACACACGTCAGGATTTTAAGGACACTAAAATGATATATAGTATTCGTGATCACGTCATATAGGTTTTGTTCTGTGGGAATGGATGTGGGAGGAGCTAATAGAATCACTTTTAGCCAATTACTGCTTGGGACAATCACTTTTAGCCAATTAATCTCTAATTGATGAAAGATCTCCTTTTGTTTCATAAGCACTGATTGTGATTCTATAACGTTACAACTCTGTAAAGAATATTAACATTGAACAATTTCCGTTTAAATGGTAGGGTTTTGACTACGTGCATGTTATTAGTATATAGAGTTTAATGTTAGTTATACATTGATATAATTATAGTCTGAATCAACCATACCATTAGCGAGATACACTCACCTGAAAATGTTTTCCAGTTCCAGAAAGTATTTTCAAGAAAATATTTTCTTTAAAAAAAACAAATGATTTGCGCTCAAAGTTTTTTGGCGTTATTTTATTTAAATTTTACACGCTTTTAAAACGTTTAAAAGATTTTTTTTTAAATTGCTTTACTCATAAAAATATAAACAACTTATATAATTATCTTCGAATAATTTCGCGCAATACAGAAAAATGGATGCTTTTAATAAATTTTTTGCGCAGATATTTTTATGCTCTCTAGTTTGAGTTAAGTTTTTTGCTGATTTGTTCGGTTCTTGCTGCTTACAAACATTTCTCGCTATCTTTTATTTAGTGCCTCCTGTGTTCTCCACCACCACTGCCGTTGACACCACTACGACGGCTGCCAGCACGACGGAATGGTATCCCGAATTGGAGACTGTCACCTTTCCCCCGTTCATTACCGTAATTCCGCAGCTGTTCACCCCCAATGGACCCCCGGCCCGGCCCGGCGGACCCCTCACCGTCCAGGTCGGGCCGCCCCCTGGCTTCGGGGGTTTTGGTCGACCGTCCGGAGAGTCGGGAGAAAGCGGCGGAAGGCCTGGATTGATCATCCCCACCGTGGTTCGGGGACCGAACGGTGCGGAGAGTCGGGTGACCCCGCCACCTGGACTCGGTCCGGCCCGGGGCCGGGACCCTTTTGGACGTTTCCAGGGTGGCTTCAGCCCGCGGCAGCAGTCTTTCCCCAGCGTGAGTTCATCAAGACGACCGTTGCCGGCCCTCCAGTCGGTGCGGCCGCCCACACCCCGGCCTCTCCCGCCGTTTGTACCTGTAAATCGCCGCGGTCCACCCGCTTGGGAAGTCCAGGAGACCACGGACTCCTTCCGAGTATGGACGGGACAGCTGGGTCCGGAGACAACCGCGGCGGCAGGGTTTAATCCGGAGGATTTCATTATCGGACGACGGGCGACGACGACTGAGGCCACGCCCCCCACCACTACTCAGCGGACGACGAGAAGTCCCGCCGGGAAATTCCCCGTCCTCACGGCACGGACCTTTGTCCCCCCACCGGTTGTGGCTCCCTCACGCACTCGCCCTCCCACGCTCTTCACCAGGTACACGCAGGGCCCGCGACGCAATAACGCGGCAGTCGGCAGCGGCAGCGCTGCCGACTCCAATGATATTGTTTCTGTAGACGGCCGCGGGGCGGCGCCCGGCCAGCGGCGCCCGGACCAGTCGTCCACCAATCGGGAGGAGGAGGAGGCGGAGCGAGAGACCCACGCGCCCATTCAAGTCTTCACGACACGCCCCCTGGTGCCGAAACCCCCGCCCAGCACCCGGAGGCCCGTCTTCCCCGGGCTGGGTGGAGGGCGGAAGGCCCCGGGACACCCTGGTCTCAGCGGGGACGCCAGCGGAAGAGGATCGGGTACCCCTTCCGGCGAGTCCACCAGTCGTAAGTTTATAAAGTTTTAATGTACAATAAAAAATCAATAAACATATCAGCAATGACAGCCTCTGTCTTTAAAACATCCATTTTCAACGGGTAAACTTGAAGCTAAGGCAACTTGGATCCGAAAGTGGAAAACTTTTAGCCCAAAGTTTAAAATTGCTAAAAAATTTATGCCTAAGTTTGGGCCTACACCTGATTTCGAAGGAAAGAATTGGAAGCCAAAAGTTTGAAATCATTTAAACAATATTGACCTATCTAGGATAACAAAATTTAGGTCGGAGGTCCCGCCACGAAACAAAATGCCTCTCTAAATTTAAAATCGCTAATTTTTCTGTCTAAGTTTGAGCCTAAACGTGAATTTGGAAGAAAGAACTTGAAGAATCGTTCAGACCCTATGAACCAATCAAGCAAAACAAAATTTTGGTCGGCGGTCCCTGTCCAAACAAAATGCCTCTCAGATTCCATTGTAGATATCGTTCATTGTAGTATTTTGCAACTTGAAATACTGCAAATGATAAAACATCCATTTTAAAAATTTTAGCGGCTTTATATATAAATAAGTGCATTACAAAAACTTTTTTCCTAATTAACTTAACAAATTTATAAATAAAAAATCTTGGATACTGATAAAAATAGCTTGAACAATAATTACAAAAATGCCTAAAATCATTTTAATATTGTTTTTAAATCTCCAGTTTCTTAAAAGTTTAGTAAAAATTGCTTAATTCATAACAAATTTTAATATCGCGGCGGGACACGGACCCAAAATTTTGTTGTGCTAAGTAGTTCCATATTTTAACGTATTTAATTTATGCCTAAACCTCAGCCGGGAGAGGAGGACTGGGTACATTTTCCAGTGAGTGTCGTTAATTATGAGATCTTTATAAAAACAATTAATAAAATATACCGTTCTGTTATGTGAGGTGGGAATTTGAGCCCAAAGATTTGGAACACAATTCCAACATCTGCGCTGAAGTTAAATTTTGTATTCTAGGCAAGATAAAGCCTAAAACTCAAATCAAATCAAATCAAACCAATTTAATTAAACTTTTCTGCGTTTGTTAAATCGGTATTTTTACATAAATAATATTTTTAAATTGTGTTTTAAAAAATTACGAATACTGTTAATTTCTTTCATTAAAACCAACCGCCCAAAATTTTTTTGAACAAATCAAAAAGTTTTAAAGTACTATTTTAAAGTTTATCAAATAAGCTTTCGGAAATTTTTTTGTTTCGTTTTTTTGCTTTATTTAAGTGAAATGAATATTTTTTTAATTTTTAATTTGGTACTAGCTGTATGTCACCAATTATAACTTTCTAACAAAACATTAGTTAAATGGAACAGGGTAAATTGAAAAAATTAAAAAATGCTATGCCCAAAGTTTAATAATGTAATATTTATAATAAGTTGCTGTAGCTATAAAATTTTAAAATAAACATTAAAAATAAAATGTATATTTGTTTTTCAAATCAATTTTTGTTTTTTTAGGACTTGCAATTATCATTCCAACAGCCATAGTGGGTGTGTGGCTGGCTTTATTACTGGTCATCGGGTTGGCAGTTTGCTGCAAACGAAGGTATATTGTTTTTTTTGTATTTATTATATATAAATCATATTCTTAAGGTATTGTTGCCATCTAACTTAAAGTGTTTCAATATGACGGTTTTGGTTTCAAATTATTTTTTTGTTGGTAAAACACCCTGAAAAAATGCCGTGGCTAAATTTGGTAATGGTACGGTAACAAATATTAAAATTTTATTCACGCATAGAGTATTACGTATCAGCTAGGTATGACCTTGGGGATACGTAGAGTTAACTGCGGTAAAATTTAGTTTACACACCACAATGTTCAAACGAACATATCACCACCATGGGAAGAAGATTATACCGTAATGGTACAAAGGTTTTACCGTGGTAACTGGAGAAAACGGGTAAATAAATTTTATTTTTTAGACACAGCAGGAAGCGACTGCGCAGCAAGTACCATCCCGCCTAACACTTTTGCTATATGTCGGCGGCCGCGGCGGCCGGGTTCAACGTAATTTTTTTTCAAAATTCAAATTATTTACATAAATTTTAATTTTAGACACAGCAGAAATCGACTGCGCAGCAAGTACGACCCCGCCTACCACTTTCGCTATATGCCGGCGTCCGCGGCGAGTGGGTTCACTTAAAATTTAAAAATTAAATTATTTTAAAAAAATTTAATTTTTAGACACAGCAGAAAGCGACTGCGCAGCAAATACGACCCCGCCTATCATTTCCGCCATATGCCGGCAGCCGCGGCGGGCGGGTCCGGGGCGGCCGGTGCGCACCGAAGCGGCGTCGCGCCCGCCAGGACCAAAAAGGAAATGTACCGCGGGGAAAGGGGCTACCCGCCGGCCGGGCCCCACTCGAGCTACGAGGATCACCTGGAAAAAGCAGCCAGGATATCCGAAATGCAACAGTACGGTCAAGTAAGTTTATTAAATTTACAATTAATCAATAATGAGTTAATCTAGCAAAATGTGATTTGTTAACCAACACTTATTAACTAACAAAAATACTATTTTGTTACGATAACAGAATTTCATTGAAAATATATAAGACATTTCAGAACGGCTCATTAATGTATAATAAATCAAACGGGGACAAATGCGTCTTTTTGTACTTGGTAAAGTATTCATTAATCATTAAAGACTTTCAATTTATATCAATTAATCACTGTTTTAATCAATATTTACAATTTATTATTCAAGATTTATCAACCAACAATAATATAATTTTAATAAATGCTAAAATACGTAGGTTTCCGTAGGTTCTCTAAAATAAAACGGCCTTAAAGATGCAGTTTTTAAATGATTGGGTTTTTCACAATTCTTTTTTAATATATTTTAAAATATTTCCTGTTTGCAGTTAGTCGAGCTATTGGAGTTTAGAGATTGCCTAAAAAAGTTAGGTTAAAAAATAATCTGGTTTTGACAAATAGTACAAAATATTCGAAACATAAAACGGTGTAATTTATGTTTTTAGAAATAAAATTTCCTAGTATTGTGTAATTTATGCATTTTTTTGCAAATTTCGTTTCAACTTATTATTTTTGTGTATTATGGCGATTTTTGAATTGCCATTTCCGACGATTTTCTCTATTATATTTCAAAAATTAAGATATTTCTTAAGTGTTATGCTCGGAATATTTAAAAAATCGTTGGATTAAAAGTCGGTTTAAAAAAAATTTTCGATAATTCAGAGGACTGTAAGTTTAACGCGTAATTATGCCACTGATCATGCATCAAGCCGTATTTGGTATTTGGTAGGTAAAAGATTTATCAGTCCTTTATTGGTTGTAAATTATAACTTTTATACTCATTAAATTATGACTGAAAAGGTTTTTTTTATATTTTTCTTTTGTTTTTTTTTGGAGATTTTTGCTGATTGGCGTGACAAAAAGTATTTTTAACTGTAGTAAAAATAGTTTCATGTAGAATCTCAGAATTTTTCTTGTTGGAATTATTAGAATTTAATAAATCGTAAATCTTACTGAGCAACATTTCTGAAACAAACTCTATGGTTGAATTATATCTGGCTGACGCTGAAAATTAGAGTCCAGACATGAAGGGACTAATTAAAATTGTGCGGTAATGACGTTTTTTTTAAAACCAATAAGAACGCAGAATTTTTTTTTAATTCCATCTTTTCACAAAAAATACAAAAATTAACCAACTTTAGCCCTTAAAAAATTTGCATTTGGGTTACAAATTTGGTAATTTAATAAATAATTATTAAAATACAGTTTTTAATCTTTGTTATTAATCCGCTTTAGTAAAAAATTTTGAATGTTTTTATTGTTAAATAGTCGATTCAATACTGCAAATCTCGCGGTCAGCTAGATTTTTTTGCCTATAGCACTTAAATCGGGTAATTTTTTTTCAAAAACTTGGGGAAGCGGCTTTGTTTAATTATAATATTATTGTATTTTTGTCACAAAATCATTTTACAACAGTAGATAAAACCAAATTTTTCACTCACAAATTGCAGAATGCAGCTCTTGTTTTTTTTTGATATTTTGTTATGTGGCTTATTTTGGTTTTCGTACTATGTTCGCGGTCGAAATGTTAAATTAAAGTATTTTATTACAAACTTTCATTTAGAAATTCTGCGTGTACACATGCAACAAATGAAATAAAAAATAAATTTATTTTATTTCATTTTTTTAAAATTATTTTTAGTATTTTTTACTTGTTTTAATTATTAGAATTTTCAGTAAAATGCTTAAAATGTCGTAAACAAATAAATAAATAACGATTACTTGTCATATTATTTTAGTTTTTTAAGTCATAAAAAACAATCAAAATACATAACATTAATGTGCCGCAAAGTGTGTTTTGAATAATAGTAAAAACGATCACAATGGAGCTATATTTTTTTTGGATTGAAGGAAGAAAAGCGAAAATTCAATATATTTGTAAAGTTTAAATCAAAATTTTAGAATACTAAAAGGTGTTCTTTTGTTTACTTTTTAAATTTTAGTTAAACTAACACAGAAAAGTTAAGGTTAAATTAAGTTAAGCTTTATTATTTATATTCTAGGTAAGCGACTTAAGTTTAATCAGCGTTAACCCTTTGGAACTGTAACCGCTGCAAATCCGCAGAAGGTATTGCGCGTCAGTGCTGTAAAACAGTAGTCAGTGTCAGTTAAACAGTAGTCGAAACGGACGACCGCGAAGTTTAACATTAGGCAGCACTGACGCGCAAAACTTTCTGAGGCTTTGCAGCGGTTTTTGGCTTTAAATATTCCAAAAAATTAATTTTGACTACTAGCTGTTATTTTTTCTATTCGTAAATGTAGACAATTATATACGGATTTTGATATATGACTAATCATTACAAACTAAATTTAATCAGCAAAAAAGTAATAACCAATTTTCAAAATTACGAGTTTGTCAAAAATAAGAAGTTTATTCTGGTTATGAAATAAACAGAATAAACTTTAGGTTCCTGAATATAGTTTTAGTTTCCTAAAATTTAAAAAAACTTACAGCTTTTTTTGGTTTTTAGTTTTTGGATGTAAATATTTGTGTTTTTTAAATTATGTCTTATATTTTAATTTATGCGTATTAAAGTTAACAATGGATCTTTGCATTAACACGTCGCCATGTATGTATTTACGCAACCTAAAACGATGTTACAAATAAGTGTGAATAAAACGATAATTTATCGTGCACTGAAAGACTATTGTTTAACATAGATTTCTCTTAGCACACGTAGTCTTACTTTGTAATTGTCAAACCAACAAACCAAATGCTTTCATTTATGAACAACAACGGGTTAAACAAATTCGAAACATAAATCATTTTTATAAGTAAAATTATCACTAGATTCTAATCATGTATAAAATTGAATTATTACCACACACGTGCATTATTATGTTAACTTATTAATGTGGATGTGTTTCAATGTTTATTTGATGTTTGTAAGATACTTCACGCCATGACATAGCTGATATCACACCTGGTGAACTTTCAAAAAATGGCGCACATAAAAACCCTTGTTTTACAAATTGATCTGCAAATTTTTTTGTTTATCACGAAAGCTCACCAGATGTTTTAGAGCTCAGCTGAAGTGGTATGGTTTTGTAACTGATACATTTACAAAATATTCGCGTGGTGCTATTGTACGGTGCTTCTTTCAGAACGGGCGTTTATCATTATATGGGTCTTATTGGAACTTGCCGAGCAACAGTAGTAAAAACGGCGGGAGGTCCAACTCCAACCAGCAGTCCAACGGTTTTAATAATCAGGTTCGTTGCAAAAATTTGCATACAACCTTCGGAGCGCACCCGCTTCAATTCTTCGCACTGAACGTTCGCACAACTTCCGTTTGTCTGTTGCTTGCATGAAAAATTTGCATATTACACTTTCAAAAACCAACTTTTATGTCTGCTTCGGTGATAAAAAGAGAAAAAACTGTCATTATTTAGCTTTGCTGCTGTGGAGAAAAAAATTTTGCGCAAAATCTAGAAATGTTTACCCGCTTTTTGTTCGCTCACTTGTAGAGGCACCTTGCACTGGAACTCGGTTTATACATGAAGTATGCAATATACATAAGCGTCACCAGTAATAGTACAATTACCGTATCTCCCACTTATCTTCCGTAGTATGCAGATCAACGGATCGAAAGGGCGCGAAATTTCGATCGGTTGATCTGCATACTACAAAAGATAGGTAGAAGATACGGTAATTATCCATCATGGTGACTCCCTATGTTTATTGCATACTTCATGTATAAACCGAGGTCCAGTGCAAGGTGCCCATAGATTTCCCATTGTTGTTAGCATGAAAATTTGGCATATTTACACTATAAAAATCCAGGCATTAACTTTTTCGCTTGCGGTGTTTATTTATTGATTTCACAATGAAATGGTGTGTACATACATATCGGTTTTCTTGTCGCTAAAATTTTGTGTTGGTACATCTTTTGAAAAACACTTGGAGTCGCAGTTACCATTCTTTGTGAGCATAGTCTGATGTTCACTTTATCAAACAGTAAAAGTTGGTTCATACTTATGTAAAAACCTCCTTTGGACTTTGTCAAAGGATGTTTTTACATACGTTTATACGCTGTATTTCTCCTTTGGAATTTATCCAAAGGACGTTTTTACATACGTTTATATGCTGTATTTGTCCTTTGGACAAAGTCCAAAGGACGTTTTTACAAAAGTATGAACCAGCCTTAAAGGTATCTCCAGAAATATGGAAAGTTTATATAATTGTGTTAATATTATTGTAATGTTCACACTGATATGACTTTTTTTATTTTTGTAGAAAATAATAAAATAACGCAATTTTTTTATTTATTGAACATCATTTGTGCCAGTTTTTGTTTAACGTCCGTCATTGCTTGCATACAAAAATTAAAAAGTTTGCCTGGTTATATTTTATTAAAATTATTTAATACTGCAAAAAGCTGTACAACTTCCACTTGACAAACACTATTCAATTTTGACGAAATGTGACATTTTAAACCCATTTTTTGCAAAGAAAATAAAAAAAACATTCAAAATTTCAAATTTCAATTCTGCTACAAAACTGAAGTTTTTTGTGGCTAATATGCCACGCTATAATAGTCAAGAATTTTCCACAAGTATTTTATATACATTAATAAAATAATTACAAATGTTTATGTATAAGTGTTTCGTAACGTTTCAAAGGCTTCATTCGTAAAAAAATTCATTAAAATTTTTGTAAAAAATGTCGATTTTTAAAAACTCATATCTGATTTACGTTAATATAATATGTTGTGTCTCCTATAGATTTATTGTGTTTAGTTTACTCGACTATACAATAATGTAAAATTGTATAATCGATACAGTCAGTGCACATCTTTAGTTTTTCTTTTACAGAAATTAGTGTGGCTATATAATAATCCCACACAAAGCTTCGTATTTTGTTCTGCATGATGATAAAATTGTATAAAGAATATTGGTTATGTTCGTTCTTCTTGGTTAAAACTGTCTAAGTATACGGCATTAAAAAATCCACTCTTTGATAGAATAAAATATCACATGGTTTGGTAGCCCAGCGGAAGTTCTTCCTATAAAGTTTCCAAAGGGCAAAATCCAAAATTTTGAGTTTTGGAAAACTTTTTTTGTGAATTTTAAAAATTTCATTAGGTAAAAAATCCAAAAATAATATCCAGTAAACACATATAAATCATTCAAATTCTATCTTTTTTGTTTTATTTTTGTGCACTTTTGAAGGACTTAGGAACCAAGCTTAATACATTGTATGCCTTTTCAGGATTTTCTTTAGAAATATTTATTAAACAAAAATTTTAATTTAATTGCTTATATATTGTCTTTAGTAAAATTATTTTATTCTGTTTTTTTTTACTTTTAAACTCTACAGGCACTTTGCAATAAAACTTATAATAAAACATAAAATATATAACATACTAAAATACTAAATATTTCGCTATGCAGAAAATACCGTAATTCATGAAAAATGTTTAATATAAAATAATTTTCATGAAAAGGCGGAACAAAAAGAAGAATTTTAAAATCGATCTTTTTTGTTTTATTTTGGTACTTTGAAGGACGTATGAACCAAGCTTAATACATTGTATGCCTTTTCAGATTTTTCTTTAAATATAATTGTTTTTTAAACAAAAATTTTAATTTAATTGCTTATATTTTATTGTCTTTAGTAAAATTATTTTATTCTGCTTTTTTTACTTTTAAATCTTGACAGACACTTTGACTTATCGTCGAAGCTCTTGGACCCGAAACTAAACACTTGACACCAGAAGTTTGTCAAAAATAACAATGCTAATCTCTTAAATATCCCTGCATTTTAAGCTTAAGCCTAAACCTAAATCTAAACCTCAAAACCATTTTTTTTACTTTAAACGAATTCCCAATTAAGTTCTGGGTATGGGGTTCAAGACTCTCACCGCTGCTTTAATTGACTGCCAATAAACACAAACATTTAATAAGACAGAAAAGACGTTTAATTTTTTTATTTGATTTTGTGCGATATTAAACAATTTTTGCAATTTCCAGGTGTTCGATATTACTTTTTACAATAATATGAATTGTAATAACGTCAAAATTGTAAGTATTAAGGTAAACACCCTAAAAAAGAAACTTAGAATTTTTTTGTTTAAAGGCTCGAAAATTCAATTGACTCATCTTATCCCGCTCGCTAAAAGACGCCGTAAATCTGGTCGTTTTTTGTGGTTGCAGAAACTTTAATGACCCATACACGTCCGGATTTCGGCAAGGGGTTATCACTACTGTGGAGAGGTCGATATTGATTTTAATATTCTTCTGTTCGAATACTTTTAAAATCTTATTCGGTGTTCCGCCGACACAACGCACGTCGATAAGCTCCGCCCAAAGGACTAATTCTGGCGGATCAATTCAAAATTGTATTTTGAGGTGGGCACGCCGAAGGTTTAAATCCTGACTTAAAGTTAATTCTGAAATCAGCGGATTGTCGAAACACAGTAATAGCAGTATTCGCTTGACACAATTTTCATAATTTAACGAATTTTATCTGACACTCAAAACCTAATTTCTCAGATTAAATCGTCACTAACTCCGAGATTAAATTGTTAATTTATGCGACTTTTTAAACCACCTCCAAATGTGAATTGTAGATTTGCGAATTTTTTTTGTTAATCTCTGATTAATGACGATTTAATCTAAGATTAAGTTTATTAACTTTTTGAACTGGAAATTATATTATTTTTCCAATCAACACCGTTATGTTTACTGTGTGTGGACGATTCGCTAATCTCTTTATATTAATTTCAAGTCTGATTAAACCTTCAGCATACCACCCTTTGTTTGTTTTTTTTTTTTAATTGGTGAAATTAAATTGAAATTCACATTTCGTTTTTTTTGTATTTTATATGTTTGGGTTGTATAAAAAATGTTCGCTATTGTTCCTGATTTAGAGACCATTTTGCAATGCGGTACTGGATATTTAGTTTTCATTTCTACAGGAATCACTACTATTTATTTGATGAAATATTTCTCTTTTAATGTTTATATATCTTTAAAAACCCGAATGATTAAAGTTTTATTTTAAAATCAAAAAAAAAAAATAAAGAAAATTCGTTTTCTAGTGACCCATTTTTTATTAAACTTTATTTTGAAACTTTTTTTGTTTCGAGACACTTTTTTAATAAAAACAAAACAAAAAAAAAAAACTGTCTACAACTTTTAGAGAGTGGAATTGCAGTCATTTTAAAAATAATATTATCAAAAAAAATAATATATAAAAATGTGCAATTTCTGTTTAAGAAGTGAGTTTATAATGAAAAACTATCAGAATTATGATAAGATTAAAAATTTTAGTTAAACTGATGACTAATCTTCCAAGTTATGCTATTATATTTTTTTTTTTTTGTTTGAATAAAATGTATAAAAATACATTTTAATTCACGACAAATTAGTCTATTCCTAATGGTATTTAATGTCCAATTATAATTTGCGGCGTGTATTAAAAAGGAGAATTTTATAAAAAAAGTATTTTTTATGGACTATTGTAAAGTTTATGATAAACGAAACAAATATGCCTATTTAAATTATTGAAAACAGAAGTTGCACATTTTGGGCATATAAAATGTTTTCGTAATGGCTAATAAAATGTTATTTCGTAACGAATGAGTGCTCTCGGCAACTTTTTGATTCTTAAGGTGTAAAAAAGATGCGCAAAAACTCCTTAAAATACTCCATTTCTAAAAAAATCGCACTAACTACTTAAATATTTTAACACCTATTATTTTTATGATAAAAAATTATTGTTAATACTAAAAAATAAATTAATGTACCATTATTTGATTTGAACGGCTTGTAGAAAAAAAAAAAAAAAAAAAAAAAAAAAAACATTTAAAATTAAAAAAAAAAATTATTTAAATAAAAAAAAAAAAAAATAAAAAAAAAAAAAAAAAAAAAAAAAAAAAAAAAAAAAAAAAAAAAAAAAAAAAAAAAAAAAAAAAATAGTTCCATAAAAATTTATTTTGACAAAAAAACTGTAATTAAATTAACATAATATTTTATCAAAATTAGTTTTAAGAATTAGTGATTAAAGAAAAAACCATTGATGGCAAACTTTAAAAATTTCTTCTGTCACTAAAATAAGAGTAACAATATTAATTTTTATTTGACTTTGTGTTTCACTTTTTTTGTAAGTATTTTGTTTCTTTTTTGATTGTTAATATACATGGCCTATTGTTACTTGTGAGATGTATAAATGATGTGTGCCATTTTTTTTTGTTTCTCGATTCGCTTTTTATAATTGGATGCTGAAAAATAAAACGAACAATTTTGACGCCGCGTGGTAAACCTTTTTTTAAAATTTTAAGGTGATAAAAAGGAAATTGTCTTTGTTTGCCAAAATTTGTTCCTTGAGGTTTTTAAGCAAATATCTTCGTTGTTTGAAGATATATTTTTTATTTATTTTATTTTTATTTTTTTAATGTTTTCTGGATTTAGGCAAAAAAAGTCTAAATTAAAAGCCAAAATAAATAAAAAAATTGTCTTCTGCGCCCTGCCTTAGGCGATTTAGGTTTTTTCGTGTAATCAAATAGTGCGATAATTACAAAAGACGACATTAAAAAGAATTTAACATTTATGCATGTGTAAGTATAAAAAATATTTTCGCTATCGTTTTATATAACTTAGAAGCTTCGACAAAATAATAAACACTTCCAGGTATCAAACACATATTATACTTTTAATTATATTTTATTTTATGTCGTCTTTTTTTTAATGAGTTATTTAATATATCATTTATTTAAATACTTATAAATATTTATGGTCAGAAATGCTAATTTAAATAAAAATCATATAAAGGTAGGTTGAAAAACTAAATGTTTAACAGGTTAGTTAAATTTTTTAAATTATTTTAATTTTATATGAACTGAGAAAATTTTATTTTCTTAAAATATGGCTATTAGTTATAAAATTTTACAGTTATTTTTTAATTATGTTATTAAAAGGATATTTATAAAAAACATAAATAGTATAAATTTTTGTCATATTTTTTTTTTTATTTGTGTGATTTTTTTGTTGTAAGTATTAAATTATATTACTTTGTCAACAATATTTTTTAATTGTTTTTATAATTTTCATTTTATATTTAGTACTTTTAAACTTTTATTTAAATAAAAACACTGTAATGTATTTTTTTGGGTTAATAGTTTATTTAAGCTTTACTATTAATTACATTTTTACCTCAAAGAACTGACCGTTTAAGCAATGGTATATCAAAATGTTCCACACCGCATAGTAATTAATTTTTCTTTTTTTTGAAATATTTTAATATACTCATAGAAAAAATAATTAGTTATTTAAAAAAAAACTGAGATAAACAAGAAAAGCTAAAATAAACTATTAACCCAAAAAAATACATTACACTGTTTTTATTAAATAAAAGTTTAAAAGTACTAATATAAATGAAAATTATAAAAACAATTAAAAAATATTGTTGACAAAGTAAATAATTTAATACTTAGAGCAAAAAAATCACACAAAAGGTTTTCTTGGTATGTCAAAAATTATATTATTTATGTTATAAATATATTTTTAATAACATAATTAAAAAATAACTGTAAAATTTATAACAATAGCCATATTTTACGATCATAAAATTTTCTCAGTTCATATAAAATTAAAATATTTTAAAAAATTTAACTAACCTGTTAAACATTAGTTTTTCAATCTACCTATATATGATTTTTATTTAAATTAGCATTCTGACCATAAATATTTATAATGTTTAAATAAATGATATATTAAATAACTCATTAAAAAAAGACGACATAAAATAAAATATTTTTAACTGTTTAATATGTGTTTGATATGGAAGTGTTTATTATTTACGAAGCTTCTAAGTTATATAAAACGATAGCGAAAATATTTTATCTTACACATGCATAGATGTGTTAAATTCTTCTTTATGTCGTCTTTTGTAATTCATATCGCACTATTTGATTACACAAAAAAACCTAAATCGCCTCAGGAAGGGCGCAGAAGACAATTTTTTTATTTATTTGGCTTTTAATTTAGACTTTTTTTGCTGATGCAGACATTAAAAAATAAAATAAAATAAATAAAAAATGTATCTTCAAACAACGAAGATATTTGCTTTGACATTTCAAGGAACAAATTTTGGCAAACAAAAACAAATTCCTTTTTATCACCAAAAAATTTTAAAAAAAGGTTTACACACAGCATAAAAATTGCTCGTTTTTATTTCAGCATCAATTATAAAAAGCGAATCAAAAAAAACAAAAAATGGCACACATCATTGGTGCAATTACAAAAACCAATAGGCATGTATATTAACAATCAAAAAAGAAACAAAATACTTGCTAGAAAAGTAAAACACAAAGTCAAATAAAAATTAATATTGTTACTCATATTTTAGTGACAGAAGAAATTTTAAAGTTTATCATAAATAGTTTTTTCTTTAATCACTCATTCTTAAAACTAATTTTGATAAAATATTATGTTAATTTAATTCAGTTTTTTTGTAAAATAAATTTTTATGGAACTAAATTGTAAATAAATTTAGTTCCAACAATTTAACTTTCAATTCAATGCAACCAAAAAATGCATCTTCAGTTGCATTAGTATACTTTTCTATTCGCATTGGTTATTCAAACTGTCGAAAAATGTAAATTCGTTACAACCACTTCAATGCAAATAATGGTACATTAATTATTTTTAGTATTAACAATAATTTTTTATCATAAAATAATAGGTGTTAAAATATTTAAGTAATTAGTCGATTTTTTTAGAAATGGAGTATTTAAGGAGTTTTTGCGCAGCTAAATTACACCTTAAGAATAAAAAAGTTATTAAAAAAAGACATTCGTTACGAAATAGCATTTTATTAGCCATTACAAAAAGATTTTATATGCCAAAAATGTGCAACTTCTGTTTAAATAATGTAGATGGCGTATGTCTTTTAATTACCATAAACTTTGGAATAGTCCATAAAATAATACTTTTTTTATAAAATTCTCCTTTTTAATACACGCCGCAAATTATAATTCGACAATATACACCATTAGGAATAGACTAATTTGTCATGAATTAAAATGTATTTTTATACATTCGATTCGACGGAAAAAGGGTAATTATAATAGCATAACTTCAAAAGATTGGTCATCAGTTTAACTAAAATTTTTAATCTTATCATAATTCTGATAGTTTTTCATTATAAACCACTTCTTAAACAGAAATTGCACATTTTTATATATTATATTTTTTGATAATACTATTTTTAAAATGACTGCAATTCCACTCTCTAAAAGTTGTAGATAGTTAGTTTTTTTTTGTTTTGTTTTTATAAAGTGCTCAAACAAAAAAAGTTTCAAAATAAAGTTTAATAAAAAAATCGTTCACTAGAAAACGAATTTTCTTTATTTTTTTTTTGATTTTAAAATAAACTTTAATCGTTGGGTTTTTAAATTGCTATCAACGTTGAGAGAGAATATTTATAAATAATAGTAGTGATTCCTGTAGAAATGAAACTAAATATCCGGTCAGCATTGCAAAATGGTCTGTAAATCAGGAAAAATAGCGACATTTTTTATACAACCCAAACATATAAAATACAAAAAAAACAAATTGTGAATTTCAATACAATTTCACCAATTAAAGAAAAAAAAACAAACAAAGGGTGGTATGCTGAAGGTTTAATCCGACTTAAAATTAATCTAAGATTAGCGATGGTCCACACACAGTAAACATAACAGTGTTGATTGAATAATCTAGGTTAACGAAGTTAATAGACTTAATCTTAGATTAAATTGTCATTAATTCGAGATTAGCAGAAAAAACCCGCAAATTTTCAATTCACCTCTGGAGGTGGTTTAAAAATTCGCATAAATTAACAATTTAATCTCGAGTTAGTGACGATTTAATCTGAGATTAGGTTTAATCTCAGATAAAATTCGTTAAACTAGATTATCTAATCAATACTGCTATTACTGTGTTTCGACAATCGCTGATTTCAGATTAACTTTAAGTCGGGTTAAACCTTCAGCATACCACCTCAAATTGCGATTTTAAATTGATCACAGAATTAGTCCTTTGAGCAGAGCTTATCAACGTGCGTTGTGTCGGCGGAACACCGAATAAGATTTTAAAAGTATTCGAACAGAAGAATATTAAAATCAATATCGACCTCCTCCGTAGTGATAACCCCTTGCGAAATCCGGACATGAATCGTAGTAACCCTGAAACAAAAAAAAACGGTCAAATTGCGCATCTTAACAAGCAGGATAAGATGAGTCAATTGAATTTTCGAGCCTTTTAAACAAAAAATTCTAAGTTAAATTTCTCTTTTTTAGGGTGTTTACCTTAATACTTACAATTTTGACGTTATTACAATTCATATTATTGTAATAAATTAATATGGACACTGGAAATTGCAAAAATTGTTTAATATCGCACAAAATCAAATAAAAAAATTAAACGTCTTTTCTGTCTTATTAAATGTTTGTGCTTATTAGCAGTCAATTTATAAAGCAGCGGTGGGGATCTTGGGACCCATACCCAGGAACTTAGAGTCGTGGAAAAAGTTGGGAGCTTAAAGTAAAAAAAAATGGTTTGAGGTTAGTTTTAGGTTTTGGCTTAGGCTTAGGAAATAGGGATCCATTTTAGAGATTACACACTTGGCTCTAATTTCCCACTTCTGGCGTCAAGTGTTTAGTTTCGGGTCCAAGAGCTTCGACTATAAGTGACCTCGGATCTAAATACCCTTAATTTTCTACTCAGTCTGGGCGCATTTTTCACTTTGCGTTATCTTATGTTTTGATATAAACTTTAAATTCGCGTTATATAATAGATTTTTTGTAAAATAAGACATTTTTTCCTGGCAAATTTCCCTGCAATAACAGGTTGCAATGTGTTTGAAAAACAAGGAAAAGTTGTGTGAAGTGGCAAATGAATTAAGGAAAAAATGTTTGCGATCAACACAAAGAGGTCATTTTGTTGTGTTTTTTATTAATATTTTTAACGTGTTGGATGTGCGCCGCCAAATCTGCCGCCAAACCGCCGGCAAACTGCCGCCATTTAGACACACTAAGGCGTTAAAGTAAAAAATTTTATAATAAGACGGTTTTAACTAATTCATACTTTATTTTTCTATCTTTAAAATTCACAAAAATGTGTTATGAATATAAACTTTTTTACTTGTTTTACTCGACTTTTTTATAGGTTAAGTTTACGGGTTACTAAGCCTAAGCAAAGCCTAAAAAACAAGCTAAACTTTCTTCGCGCAGCTATTTGTTAAAGTTTAGATGCTTTTAAGGCTTCGCTTAGGCTTAGGAACGCATAGGCTTAACCTTAAAAAAAAGTCGAGTAAAACCGAGTTAGCCTGTATTGCTCGCTGAAAAGTTCGCGCGGCGCGCGCTGAAATGTGATAACTGATTTTTTATTGATAGCTATGCTGCTGGAGCAAAATGCCCCAGGGCACAATAGGCTATAGTCTGCTCAGCTACTTTCTAAAAAGGAGATCTTCGTGAAGAAAAACAATTCGGTTTTGTTTTCAATTTTTTTTTTGTAGATTAAAAAAAGATTAACAGTTTTTTGTACTATAAAAATAGTTTAAAATGTAAATATGAGATTAGCGTTATTTAATTACATATAACTGAGTTAAACCCTTAGTTTTTAAATGGCGGCAGTTTAGCGGCAGATTCGGCTGCGCACATCCAACACGTATATTTTTATTATTGGCACCTTGCACTGAAACTTGTAACACACATAGAATAAAGCGCATGCACATCGCTCACAATCTAAAAATTACCATCATAAAATTTGCCTGCACATCTATCTGATTGAAAAAACAAAATTATTGAGGTTTTTTAAAAACACATTGGTTGTGAAAATTGTTTGTTTTTAAAGAAAATATCTGTTTTAAAACGTTTAATTAATATTTGTATTTAAAAATGGAAAACATAGCTAGAGAAAATAACTATAAACCAAAAAAATTTGTTTGTTGTCGGTTGTTTTGTTCAAACCAAAAAAATTGAATCAATGAAATTATTTTTTAAATACTAAAATGTAGGAGTTTAATTAGTTGCGCCAAACGTTTTAAAAATGATTTAATATGTTATTATTTAGTTTATTATTATAGGTTTTATTTAATTAAATAGCTTATTTTAACTTTTCATATATATTTTGTAGTTTTTTTTAAAGTTTTGGAATTTTTAAATTCTCTTTTTTATTCCGCCTTTTTTCAAAATTATTTTATATTAAACATTTTTTATGAATTACGGTATTTTCTGCATAGCGAAATATGGTATTTTAGAATGTTATATATTTTATGTTTTATTATTAAGTTTTATTAAGTTTTTTTGCAAAGTGTCTGTAGAGTTTAAAAGTAAAAAAAGCAGAATAAAATAATTTTACTAAAGACAATAAAATATAAGCAATTAAATTAAAATTTTTGTTTAAAAAACAATTATATTTAAAGAAAAATCTGAAAAGGCATACAATGTATTAAGCTTGGTTCATACGTCCTTCAAAGTGCCCAAAATAAAACAAAAAAGATCGATTTTAAAATTCTTCTTTTTATTCCGCCTTTCATCAAAATTATTTTATATTAAACATTTTTCATGAATTACGGTATTTTCTGCATAGCGAAATATCTAGTATTTTAGTATGTTATATATTTTATGTTTTATTATAAGTTTTATTGCAAAGTGCCTGTAGAGTTTAAAAGTAAAAAAAAACAGAATAAAATAATTTTACTAAAGACAATATATAAGCAATTAAATTAAAAATTTTGTTTAATAAATATTTCTAAAGAAAATCCTGAAAAGGCATACAATGTATTAAGCTTGGTTCCTAAGTCCTTCAAAGTGCACAAAAATAAAACAAAAAAGATCGATTTTGAATGATTTATATGTGTTTACTGGATATTATTTTTGGATTTTTTACCTAATGAAATTTTTAAAATTCACAAAAAAAGTTTTCCAAAACTCAAAATTTTGGATTTTGCTCTTTGGAAACTTTATAGGAAGAACTTCTGCCGGGCTACCAAACCATGTGATATTTTATTCTATCAAAGAGTGGATTTTTTAATGCCGTATACTTAGACAGTTTTAACCAAGAAGAACGAACATAACCAATATTCTTTATACAATTTTATCATCATGCAGAACAAAATACGAAGCTTTGTGTGGGATTATTATATAGCCACACTAATTTCTGTAAAAGAAAAACTAAAGATGTGCACTGACTGTATCGATTATACAATTTTACATTATTGTATAGTCGAGTAAACTAAACACAATAAATCTATAGGAGACACAACATATTATATTAACGTAAATCAGATATGAGTTTTTAAAAATCGACATTTTTTACAAAAATTTTAATGAATTTTTTTACGAATGAAGCCTTTGAAACGTTACGAAACACTTATACATAAACATTTGTAATTATTTTATTAATGTATATAAAATACTTGTGGAAAATTCTTGACTATTATAGCGTGGCATATTAGCCACAAAAAACTTCAGTTTCGCAGAATTGAAATTTGAAATTTTGAATGTTTTTTTTATATTCTTTGCAAAAAATGGGTTTAAAATGTCACATTTCGTCAAAATTGAATAGTGTTTTTCTGGAATCAGTATAGTTTTTTGCAGTATTAAATAATTTTAATAAAATATAACCAGGCAAACTTTTTAATTTTTGTATGCAAGCAATGACGGAAGTTAAACAAAAACTGGCACAAATGATGTTCAATAAATAAAAAAATTGCGTTATTTTATTATTTTCTACAAAAATAAAAAAAGTCATATCAGTGTGAACATTACAATAATATTAACACAATTATATAAACTTTCCATATTTCTGGAGATACCTTAAAGGCTGGTTCATAATTTTGTAAAAACGTCCTTTGGACTTTGTCCAAAGGACAAATACAGCATATAAACGTATGTAAAAACGTCCTTTGGACAAATTCCAAAGGAGAAATACAGCGTATAAACGTATGTAAAAACATCCTTTGACAAAGTCCAAAGGAGGTTTTTACATAAGTATGAACCAACCTTTACTGTTTGATAAAGTGAACATCAGACTATGCTCACAAAGAATGGTAACTGCGACTCCAAGTGTTTTTCAAAAGATGTACCAACACAAAATTTTAGCGACAAGAAAACCGATATGTATGTACACACAATTTCATTGTGAAATCAATAAATAAACACCGCAAGCGAAAAAGTTAATGCCTGGATTTTTATAGTGTAAATATGCCAAATTTTCATGCTAACAACAATGGGAAATCTATGGGCACCTTGCACTGGACCTCGGTTTATACATGAAGTATGCAATAAACATAGGGAGTCACCATGATGGATAATTACCGTATCTTCTACCTATCTTTTGTAGTATGCAGATCAACCGATCGAAATTTCGCGCCCTTTCGATCCGTTGATCTGCATACTACGAAAGATAAGTAGGAGATACGGTAATTATCTATTATGGTGACGCTTATGTATATTGCATACTTCATGTATAAACCGAGTTCCAGTGCAAGGTGCCTCTACAAGTGAGCGAACAAAAAGCGGGTAAACATTTCTAGATTTTGCGCAAAATTTTTTTCTCCACAGCAGCAAAGCTAAATAATGACAGTTTTTTCTCTTTTTATCACCGAAGCAGACATAAAAGTTGGTTTTTGAAAGTGTAATATGCAAATTTTTCATGCAAGCAACAGACAAACGGAAGTTGTGCGAACGTTCAGTGCGAAGAATTGAAGCGGGTGCGCTCCGAAGGTTGTATGCAAATTTTTGCAACGAACCTGATTATTAAAACCGTTGGACTGCTGGTTGGAGTTGGACCTCCCGCCGTTTTTACTACTGTTGCTCGGCAAGTTCCAATAAGACCCATATAATGATAAACGCCCGTTCTGAAAGAAGCACCGTACAATAGCACCACGCGAATATTTTGTAAATGTATCAGTTACAAAACCATACCACTTCAGCTGAGCTCTAAAACATCTGGTGAGCTTTCGTGATAAACAAAAAAATTTGCAGATCAATTTGTAAAACAAGGGTTTTTATGTGCGCCATTTTTTGAAAGTTCACCAGGTGTGATATCAGCTATGTCATGGCGTGAAGTATCTTACAAACATCAAATAAACATTGAAACACATCCACATTAATAAGTTAACATAATAATGCACGTGTGTGGTAATAATTCAATTTTATACATGATTAGAATCTAGTGATAATTTTACTTATAAAAATGATTTATGTTTCGAATTTGTTTAACCCGTTGTTGTTCATAAATGAAAGCATTTGGTTTGTTGGTTTGACAATTACAAAGTAAGACTACGTGTGCTAAGAGAAATCTATGTTAAACAATAGTCTTTCAGTGCACGATAAATTATCGTTTTATTCACACTTATTTGTAACATCGTTTTAGGTTGCGTAAATACATACATGGCGACGTGTTAATGCAAAGATCCATTGTTAACTTTAATACGCATAAATTAAAATATAAGACATAATTTAAAAACACAAATATTTACATCCAAAAACTAAAAACCAAAAAAAGCTGTAAGTTTTTTTAAATTTTAGGAAACTAAAACTATATTCAGGAACCTAAAGTTTATTCTGTTTATTTCATAACCAGAATAAACTTCTTATTTTTGACAAACTCGTAATTTTGAAAATTGGTTATTATTTTTTGCTGATTAAATTTAGTTTGTAATGATTAGTCATATATCAAAATCCGTATATAATTGTCTACATTTACTAATAGAAAAAATAACAGCTAGTAGTCAAAATTAATTTTTTGGAATATTTAAAGCCAAAAACCGCTGCAAAGCCTCAGAAGGTTTTGCGCGTCAGTGCTGCCTAATGTTAAACTTCGCGGTCGTCCGTTTCGACTACTGTTTAACTGACACTGACTACTGTTTTACAGCACTGACGCGCAATACCTTCTGCGGATTTGCAGCGGTTACAGTTCCAAAGGGTTAACGCTAATTAAACTTAAGTCGCTTACCTAGAATATAAATAATAAAGCTTAACTTAATTTAACCTTAACTTTTCTGTGTTAGTTTAACTAAAATTTAAAAAGTAAACAAAAGAACACCTTTTAGTATTCTAAAATTTTGATTTAAACTTTACAAATATATTGAATTTTCGCTTTTCTTCCTTCAATCCAAAAAAATATAGCTCCATTGTGATCGTTTTTACTATTATTCAAAACACACTTTGCGGCACATTAATGTTATGTATTTTGATTGTTTTTTATGACTTAAAAAACTAAAATAATATGACAAGTAATCGTTATTTATTTATTTGTTTACGACATTTTAAGCATTTTACTGAAAATTCTAATAATTAAAACAAGTAAAAAATACTAAAAATAATTTTTAAAAAATGAAATAAAATAAATTTATTTTTTATTTCATTTGTTGCATGTGTACTCGCAGAATTTCTAAATGAAAGTTTGTAATAAAATACTTTAATTTAACATTTCGACCGCGAACATAGTACGAAAACCAAAATAAGCCACATAACAAAATATCAAAAAAAAACAAGAGCTGCATTCTGCAATTTGTGAGTGAAAAATTTGGTTTTATCTACTGTTGTAAAATGATTTTGTGACAAAAATACAATAATATTATAATTAAACAAAGCTTGAAAAAAAATTACCCGATTTAAGTGCTATAGGCAAAAAAATCTAGCTGACCGCGAGATTTGCAGTATTGAATCGACTATTTAACAATAAAAACATTCAAAATTTTTGACTAAAGCGGATTAATAACAAAGATTAAAAACTGTATTTTAATAAATATTTATTAAATGACCTAATTTGTAACCTAAATGCAAATTTTTTAAGGACTAAAGTTGGTTAATTTTTGTATTTTTTGTGAAAAGGTGGAATTAAAAAAAATTCTGCGTTCTTATTGGTTTTTTAAAAAAAACGTTATTACCGCACAATTTTAATTGGTCCCTTCATGTCTGCATTCTAATTTTCAGCGTCAGCCAGATATAATTCAACCATAGAGTTTGTTTCAGAAATGTTGCTCAGTAAGATTTACGATTTATTAAATTCTAATAATTCCAACAAGAAAAATTCTGAGATTCTACATGAAACTATTTTTACTACAGTTAACAATACTTTTTGTCACGCCAATCAGCAAAAATCTCCAAAAAAAAAAACAAAAGAAAAATATAAAAAAAACCTTTTCAGTCATAATTTAATGAGTATAAAAGTTATAATTTACAACCAATAAAGGACTGATAAATCTTTTACCTACCAAATACCAAATACGGCTTGATGCATGATCAGTGGCATAATTACGCGTTAAACTTACAGTCCTCTGAATTATCGAAAAATTTTTTTAAACCGACTTTTAATCCAACGATTTTTTAAATATTCCGAGCATAACACTTAAGAAATATCTTAATTTTTGAAATATAATAGAGAAAATCGTCGGAAATGGCAATTCAAAAATCGCCATAATACACAAAAATAATAAGTTGAAACGAAATTTGCAAAAAAATGCATAAATTACACAATACTAGGAAATTTTATTTCTAAAAACATAAATTACACCGTTTTATGTTTCGAATATTTTGTACTATTTGTCAAAACCAGATTATTTTTTAACCTAACTTTTTGGGCAATCTCTAAATTCCAATAGCTCGACTAACTGCAAACAGGAAATATTTTAAAATATATTAAAAAAGAATTGTGAAAAACCCAATCATTTAAAAACTGCATCTGTAAGGCCGTTTTATTTTAGAGAACCTACGGAAACCTACGTATTTTAGCATTTATTAAAATTATATTATTGTTGGTTGATAAATCTTGAATAATAAATTGTAAATATTGATTAAAACAGTGATTAATTGATATAAATTGAAAGTCTTTAATGATTAATGAATACTTTACCAAGTACAAAAAGACGCATTTGTCCCCGTTTGATTTATTATACATTAATGAGCCGTTCTGAAATGTCTTATATATTTTCAATGAAATTCTGTTATCGTAACAAAATAGTATTTTTGTTAGTTAATAAGTGTTGGTTAACAAATCACATTTTGCTAGATTAACTCATTATTGATTAATTGTAAATTTAATAAACTTACTTGACCGTACTGTTGCATTTCGGATATCCTGGCTGCTTTTTCCAGGTGATCCTCGTAGCTCGAGTGGGGCCCGGCCGGCGGGTAGCCCCTTTCCCCGCGGTACATCTCCTTTTTGGTCCTGGCGGGCGCGACGCCGCTTCGGTGCGCACCGGCTGCCCCGGACCCGCCCGCCGCGGCTGCCGGCATATGGCGGAAATGATAGGCGGGGTCGTATTTGCTGCGCAGTCGCTTTCTGCTGTGTCTAAAAATTAAATTTTTTGAAAATAATTTAATTTTTAAATTTTAACTGAACCCACTCGCCGCGGACGCCGGCATATAGCGAAAATGGTAGGCGGGATCATACTTGCTGCGCAGTCGATTTCTGCTGTGTCTAAAATTAAAATTTATTTAAATCATTTGAATTTTGAAAAAAAATTAGGTTGAACCCGGCCGCCGCGGCCGCCGACATATAGCAAAAGTGTTAAGCGGGATGGTACTTGCTGCGCAGTCGCTTCCTGCTGTGTCTAAAAAATAAAATTTATTTACCCGTTTTCTCCAGTTACCACGGTAAAACCTTTGTACCATTACGGTATAATCTTCTTCCCATGGTGGTGATATGTTCGTTTGACCATTGTGGTGTGTAAACTAAATTTTACCGCAGTTAACTCTACGTATGCCCAAGGTCATACTTAGCTGATACGTAATACTCTATGCGTGAATAAAATTTGAATATTTGTTACCGTACCATTACCAAATTTAGCCACGGCATTTTTTCAGGGTGTTTTACCAACAAAAAAATAATTTGAAACCAAACCCGTCATATTGAAACACTTTAAGTTAGATGGCAACATACCTTAAGAATATGATTTATATATAATAAATACAAAAAAAAACAATATACCTTCGTTTGCAGCAAACTGCCAACCCGATGACCAGTAATAAAGCCAGCCACACACCCACTATGGCTGTTGGAATGATAATTGCAAGTCCTAAAAAAACAAAAATTGATTTGAAAAACAAATATACATTTTATTTTTAATGTTTATTTTAAAATTTTATAGCTACAGCAACTTATTATAAATATTACATTATTAAACTTTGGGCATAGCATTTTTTAATTTTTAATTTGTGGTACTAGCTGTATGTCACCAATTATAACTTTCTAACAAAACATTAGTTAAATGGAACAGGGTAAATTGAAAAAATTAAAAAATGCTATGTGCAAAGTTTAATAATGTAATATTTATAATAAGTTGCTGTAGCTATAAAATTTTAAAATAAACATTAAAATAAAATGTATATTTTGTTTTTCAATCAATTTTTTGTTTACAATTATAATTATCATAGTTTCATATTATGATAGCTTTATTACTCGTCATCCGGTTAGCAGTGCAAACTAAAGGTATATCTGTTTTTTTTGTATTATATATAAATTGTCTTAAGGTATGTTGCCATCTAAGCTTAAACCGTTTCAATATAACAGATTTAGTTTCAAATTATTTTTTTGTTGGTAAAACGCCCTGAAAAATGCCGTGGTTTTAATTTTTTAATGGTACGGTAACAAATATTCAAATTTTATTCGCGCATAGAATTTTGCTTATCAGCTGTAGTGAGATTTTGGGCGGTACTAGTAAGATTAACTGCGGTTAAAAGTTAGTTTACACGCCCACAATGGTCAAACGAACATATCACCAAAATAGGAAAGGAGGTAGTACCGTAAATGTGAGACCCCCCTTACCGTGGTAACTGGAGAAAACGGGTAGAACTTTTATCATTTTTTAGACGCAGCAGGAAAAAATTTCGCGGCGAGTTGCATCCCGCTTAACACTTTTGCTATTTGTGGGCGGGCGCGGCGGCGGGGTTTGAAAAAAAAATTTTTCAAAATTTTTATAATTTAAATAAATTTTAAGAATTAGACAGGAGGGAAATCGACTGCGCAGAGATTATGATGCCGCCTACTTTTTTCGGCTTTATGCCCGCCATTCTAGGCAAAAAAAAAAATTTAAAATTTAAAAATTAAATTATTTTTCAAAAAAATTTAATTTTTGAGACGCGGCGGAAGCCGACTCCGCCAGGAAATGCGACCCGGCCTGCCTGTTTCCGCCATATGCCGGCAGCAACGGCCACGGGCCGGGTCCGGGGCGGCCGGTGCGCGCAGCCAAAGCGGCCCCGTCGCGCCCGCCAGGAGGAAAAAGGAAATGTACCGAGAGGAAAAAGGCTTCCCGCAGGGGGCGGGGCCCAGCTCGGGCTACGAGGATCACCTGGAAAAAGCAAATTGGCTGTCCGAAATGCAAGCAGTACGGTCAAGTGCAGTTTTATTAAATTTACAATTAATCAATAATGAGTTAATCTAGGCAAAATGTGGGGAGAGAACCAACACTTATTAACTAACAAAAAATATTATTTTGTTACGATAACAGAATTTCATTGAAAATATATAAGACATTTCAGAACAGCTAGTTAATGTATAATAAATCGAACGGGGACAAATGCGTCTTTTATTTAATTACTTGGTAAAATATTCATCCTTCATTAAAGACTAACAATTTATCTCCAATTAATCACTGTTTTTTTAATCAGATATTTACAATTTACTATTCAATTTTTATCAACCAACAATAATATAGTTTTAATAAATGCTAAAAAAAATAGGAGGGCGTAGGTGCGGGGGGGGGGAACGGGGTTAAGAATTCAGTTTGGGTATGATTGGGTTTTTGGTAAAAAAATTTTGATATATTTTGAGTATTTCCTGTTTGCAGTTCATATCTATTGGAATTTTAGAGATTGGCGGGGAAATTTAGGTTAAAAAATAATCTGGTTTTGACAAATAGTACAATATACACGAAACATAAAATAATCTAATTTATGTTTTTTAGAAATAAAATTTCCTAGTATCTTTTAATTTATGCATTTTTTTGCAAATGTCATTTCGATTTATTATTTTTGCGTGTATTATGGCGATTTTTGAATTGCCATTTCCGACGATTTTCTCTATTATATTTCAAAAATTAAGATATTTTCTTAAGTGTTATGCTCAAAATATTTAAAAAATCAAAAAATTAAAAGTCGGGGTTAAAAAAAATTTTCGAATAATTGCAGAGAAACTAGTTTTAATTTGTAACAATTAATTATGCCCCGGATCGTTTCATCAAGCCCAACGCGGGATTTGGTAGGTAAAAGATTTATCAGATCCTTTTATTGGTTGTAAATTATAACTTTTCTGCAGATTAAATTATGACTGAAAAGTTTTTTTTTGTATTTTTCTTTTGTTTTTTTTTTTTTTTGGAGGGTTTTTGCTGATTGGCGTAACAAAAATTATTGTTAACTGTAGTTAAAAATAGTTTCATGTAGAATCTCAGAATTTTTCTTGTTGGAATTATTCAATTTTAATAAATCGTAGATCTTACTGACCAACATTTCTGGAAGTTTATTTATGGTTGAATTATATCAGACTGGCGCTGAAAGTTAGAATGGGGGGATAAAAGAACCAATTAAAATTGTGCGGCTAATAACGTTTTTTTTTAAAACCAATAAGAACGCAGAATTTTTTTTAATTCCACCGTTTTTCAAAAAATACAAAAATTAGACCAACTTTTAGCCCTTAAAAAATTTATTAGTTACAAGAATTAGGTCATTTAATAAATATTTTATTAAAATACAGTTTTTAATCTTTGTTATTTAATCGCTTTAGTCAAAAATTTTGAATGTTTTAATTGTTAAATAGTCGATTCAATCTGCAAATCTCACGGTCAGCTAGAATTTTTGCCTATAGTTAATCCGGGTAATTTTTTTTTCAAAAACTTGGGGGAAGCACTTTATTTTAATTATAATATTATTGTATTTTGTCACAAAATGATTTAATAAGATAAACCAAATTTTTCACTCACCAAATTGCAGAATGCAGCTCTTGTTTTTTTTTAATATTTTGTTATGTGGCTTATTTTGAGTTTTCGTTACTATGTAAACAGTAGAAATGTTAAATTAAAGTATTTTTATTACAAACTTTCATTTAGAAATTCTGCGTGTACATTCATCAACAAATCGAAATGAAAAAATAGAATTTATTTTTATTTCATTTTTTAAAAATTATTTTTAGTATTTTTTACTTGTTTTAATTATTCAGAATTTTCAGTAAAATGCTTAAAATGTAGTAAACAAATAAATAAATAACAATTACTTGTCATATTATTTTCAGTTTTTTAAGTCATAAAAAACAATCAAAATACATAACATTAATGTGCCGCAAATTGTGTTTGAATAGATAGTAAAAACGATCACAATGGAGCTATATTTTTTTGCGATAAAGGAAAGAAAAGCTGAAATTCAATATATTTGTAAAGTTTAAATCAAAATTTTAGAATACTAAAAGGTGTTCTTTTTGTTTACTTTTTTAAATTTTAGTTAAACTAACACAGAAAAGTTAAGGTTAAATTAAGTTAAGCTTTATTATTTATATTCTCGGTAAGCGGACTTAAGTTTAATAAGCGTTAATTCCCTTGGAGAAACTGTAACCGCTGCAAATCCGCAGAAGGTATTGCGCGTACAGTGTGTAAAACGATAATCAGTGTCAGTTAAACAGTAGTCGAAACGGACGACCGCGAAGTTAAGCATTAGGCAGCACTGACGCGCAAAACTTTCTCAGGCTTTGCAGAGTTTTTGGCTTTAAATATTCCAAAAAATTAATTTTAGACTACTAGCTGTTATTTTTTTCTATTCGTAAATGTAGACAATTATCTACGGATTTTGATATATGACTAATCATTACAAACTAAATTTAATCAGCAAAAAAGTAATAACCAATTTTCGAAAATTAAGTTTGTCAAAAATAAGAAGTTTATTCTTGTTTCTGAAATAAACAGTGGGAATTCGAACTTTACAGGTTCCTGAATATAATTTTCAAGTTTCCTAAAATTTAAAAAAATTTACAGCTTTTTTTGGTTTTTAGTTTTTGGATGTAAATATTTGTGTTTTTTTAAATTATGTCTTATATTTTAATTTATGCGTATTAAAGTTAACAATGGGATCTTTGCATTAACACGTCGCCCACTGTATGTATTTACGCAACCTAAAACGATGTTACAAATAAGTGTGAATAAAACGATAATTTATCGTGCCCTAAAAGACTATTGTTTAATATTAGTAGATTTCTCTTAGCACACGTAGTCTTACTTTGTAATTGTGAAACCAACAAAAACCAAATGCTTTCATTTATGAACGACAACGGGTTACAAACAAATTCGAAACATAAATCATTTTTTATAAGTAAAATTATCACTAGATTCTAATCATGTATAAAATTTGAATTCTACCCACACACGTGCATTATTATGTTAACTTATTAATGTGGATGTGTTTCAATGTTTTTTTTTGATGTTTGTAAGATACTTCACGTGCATGACATGGCTGATATCACACCTGGTAAACATTTCCGAGAAATGGCGCACATAAAAACCCTTGTTTTACAATTGATCTGCAAATTTTTTTTGTTTTTCACGAAAGCTCACCAGATGTTTTAGAGCTCAGCTGAAGTGGGCCTATGTAGTTTTGTAGACTGATACATTTTACAAAAAATATCGCGTGGTGCTAATTTGTACGTTGTTATCTTTCAGAACGGGGCGTTTATCATTATATGGGTCTTATTGATATCTTCCGAGCAACACAGTAGTAAAGACGGGGCGGGAGGCTCAACTCCTGACCTCGCGCAGTCCAACAGTTTTAATAATCAGGGTTGGTTGCCAAAATTCATGTGCTTCAGAGCCGCACCCCGCTTCGAGATCTTTCGCACTGAACGTTCGCACAACTTTCGTATTGTCTGTTGCTTGCATGAAAAATTGCATATTAGACTTTAAAAACCAACTTTTTATGTCTGTCCTTGCATAAATTAAAAAAGAAAACTGTCATTATTTAGCTTTGCTGCTGTGGAGAAAAAAAATTTTGCGGAATACTAAAAATGTTTACCCGCTTTTTTGTTCGCTCACTTGTAGAGAGCACCTGCACTGGAACTCGGTTTATACATGAAGTATGCAATATAGATAAGCGTCACCATAATGGATAATTACCGTATCTTCTATTTATCTTTCGTAGTATGCAGATAAACGGATCGAAAGGTCGCGATTTCGATAGTTTGATCTGCATACTACAAAAGATAGGTGGATTACGGTAATTAAAAATTATGGTGACTCCTTATGTTTATTGCATACTTAATATGTAAAAAAAAATGGAGTGGCAAAGTACAAATAGATTTCCCCATATTGTTAGCATGAAATTTTCGCATCTACACTATAAAAATCCAGGCATTAAACTTTTTCGCTTGCGTTTGTTTTTATTTATTGATTTCACTAATGAAATTATTTTTTTATATCGGTTTTCATTGTCGCTAAAATTTTGTGTTGGTACATCTTTTTTGAAAAAAAATTTTAAAAACAATTACGATTCTTTTTGTGAGGTTAGTCTGATGTTCACTTTATCAAACAGTAAAGGTTGGTTCATACTTATGTAAAAACCTATTTTGGACTTCCTCAAAGGAGAATATTTTTACATACGTTTATACGTGTATTTCCCCCTCCTTTGGAATTTGTCCAAAGGACGTTTTTTTTTTACATATGTATTATTTGTCCTTTGGACAAAGTCCGAAGGACGTTTTTTACGAGAGAAAAAAAAAAAAAAAAAAAAAAAAAAAAAAAATATGGAAAGTTTATATAATTGTGTTAATATTATTGTAATGTTCACACTGATATGACTTTTTTTATTTTTGTAGAAAAATAATAAAATAACGCAATTTTTTTTATTTATTTTGAACATTTTTGTGCGAGTTTGTTGTGGAGCTTCGGTCATTGCTTGGTCCGTCAAAAAAATTAAAAAGTTTGCCTGCGAGTTATTTTTTTATTAAAATTCTTTAATACTTCAAAAAACTATACTGATTCCAGAAAAAACATAAAATTGAGGAAATCTGACATTTTTAAACCCGTTTTTTGCAAAAAATATAAAAAAAAACATAACAAAGTTTCAAAATTCCCAATTACGGGAAACTTGAGAAGTTTTTTGTGGCTAATATGCCACGCTTATAATAGAATTTTCCACAAGTATTTTATATACATTAATAAAATAATTACAAATGTTTATGTATAAGTGTTTCGTAACGTTTTCAAAGGCTCATTTCATAAAAAAATTCATTAAAAATTTTTGTAAAAAATGTCGAGGAAAAGTACCTCATATATAAATTACGTTAATATAATATGTTGTGTCTTCTATAGATTTATTGTGTTTTGTTTACTCGACTATACAAATATATAAAAAGTGCTATAATCAAATATATTCAGTGCACCATCTTTAGTTTTTCTTTTTTTCAGAAATTAGTGTGGCTATATAGTAATCCAGCACAAAGCTTCGTATTTTTGTTCTGCATGATGATAAAATTGTATAAAAGATATTGGTTATGTTCCGTTCTTCTTTGTGAAAACTGTCTTAGGCCTACGGGGCAGTATGAAATCTTTTGGCTATGATAGAATAAAATCTTTCCAGAAAAAAAAGGTGTAGGCCGGCAGAAGTTACTCCGTCTATAAAGTTTCCAAAAAGCAAAATCCAAAATTTTGAGTTTTGGAAAAGTTTTTTTGTGAAGGGGGAAAATTTCGTAGGGTAAAAAATCCGAAAATAATATCCTGTGAGCGGGTATGAGTGATTTCAAAATCAATACTTTTTTGTTTTATTTTTGTGCACTTATTAAGGACTTAGAACCAAGCTTTTTTTTTTGTATGCCTTTTCAGGATTTTCTTTAGAAATATTTATTAAACAAAATTTTTAATTTAATTGCTTATATATTGCTCTTTTTTAGTAAAATATTTTTATTCTGTTTTTTTTACTTTGAAACCGTAAAGGCACTTTGCAATAAAACACATAATAAAACATAAAATATATAACATCTAAATTGTAGATATTTCGCTATAAAAAAATACCGTAATTCATGAAAAATGTTTTTAATATAAGAAAAATAACAATTTTGATGAAAGGCGGAATAATTTTAAAATCAATTCTTTTTTGTTTTATTTTGCGTGAAGGACATTAAATCATATGCTTGCGAATTTTTCTTTTAAATATAATTGTTTTTTAAACAAAAATTTTAATTTAATTGCTTATATTTTATTGCTCTTTTTAGTAAAATTATTTTTATTCTGCTTTTTTTACTTTAAACCTACAGGAAAAATGCAAAAAAACTTAATAAACTTAATAATAAAACATAAGAAAAGTATGACATTCTAAAATACCCATATTTCGCTATGCAGTTGCCCGTAATTCATAAAAAATGTTTAATATAAAAAAATAATTTGAAAAAAGGCAGAAATAAAAAAGAAATTTAAAAAATTCCAAAACTAAACTTCAGAAATATATATGAAAATAAATAAGCTATTTCAGCGATACGTTGCTTTAACCTACTTCGTTCAGTTACGTATTGCTCGGAGGTCAAAATTTCGAGGCTAGGGGGGTGGACCCCACCCTACCCCCCTTGTTCAACTATGGGTGTAGCCAAGGGGTCTGAAATATCTCTAAATACCTTTTTTGTGAAATCCAGGCTCTGTCAATGTGTGCTAATGTAATTTTTAACTAGAAAACATGTTTTACCGCTAAAAACATTAAATAATACGTTATTAGACCAAAAACAGTGTATTATAAAGCTTTATATACGTTTATCCCTGCTTTTTTTAACGTTTTCAAAAATTATGGGGGCTCTGCCCCCCTCTCAAATTTCGGAAGGGGGGAGGGATCCCCCCAAATTTTTTTGTACTACAATACATCCCCCCCCCCAAATGAAACCCTGGGTACGCGTAGGTCCCTGAAAAACGATATGGGTAAAATCCGGGCGGCTGCCCACATATGTTTATGGCTATGGGGGTTATACCCATGCGCCACGCCTGAAAAAATTCAGTGTTCTTTGGTGGTCGCATTCATAGATGAACACGGTCAAAAAGCTAGGGGGGGGATGTTTACCTCGGGTAAGTGACTTTTCAAAATCTAGGAGGGGGGTCCTAGGGGGAGTTGCGACCCCCTAGCTTTTTAGAGGGTTCAGAGCCCAAAGTGCGAAATTTTGAAATCTACAAGGGGGTCAGGTGGGGTCTGGTGTCCACAGCAAAACAGTTTTAAACCATAATAACTTTAATAATAGTTTATTTTATAGGATAATACTACATTTTATTGAATAAAAAGCGATATTTAGGTAAAAAAAGGGTGTAAAAACATGAATTTGTGTTAAAAATTCACGTTTTTGCAAGAAAATTTAGTATAAAAAAGTACTTAAAATTTTTTTCGAGAGGGGAGGGAGGGTCAGATTTCAAAATATAGAGGGGGGTCAGGGAGGGGTGAAAAATTCGAAAATTTGGGGGGAGGGGGGCCCTGGATTTTTTTCTAGGGGGGCCCTGAAATTTCGAGGCTAGGGGTGGTGGACCCCACCCTCCTTTGTTCATCTATGGTCGCATTCGTATAAAGTATAAAAATGTTAAAAATGGAGTTTTTGAGTGATAAGTCCGTCCAAAAACACAATCATTTTTGTTTCTTCCTTCCTCAAAAAATGAGCTAACAAACACTTACCTATGTTAATATCAATTTTGCTAACAACATGTATTTTTTCCAGTGGTTTGTTTATATTTTGTAAGTTAAATTAATTTTATTCATTATGATTATCTTGTATTTTATTTAATGATATATTTACACAAACATTACATGTACAATGTCAGCTCAGTGACTTCTTGTAAGTAATTAACAAAACTGAGGGTAATTGGGGGGTCCCAGTACTGAAAACGCTAAGGGGTATTTGAGGTATACCCCAAAAAAATTTTTAGAACACCCCCTCGCAAAATCCGGGAGGCTGTCCACCTATAGGAATAGCCCAATACCACGCTCAGACCTGTGCACTGCCCCCCCCCGGGGTTAAAACGGGGGGGGGGAATTCCAAAATGGGGAGGGGCGCGGGGGGGCAACATTTTTGAAACAAGGGGGCAATAAAACGGGGAAAGAAAAAAAAGAGAAAAAAAGGAGAAAAAAAGAAGGGAAAAAAGGGACAAAAAAGCGAAAATAAGGTAAAAATAGGTCTAAAATGGCTTAAAATACATTGAAATAGGCTAAAAACTGTAAAAATTTGCGATGATGGCGTCATCTTAGGTCAAAAATGGCGTCATAATTTTAGAGTACTTTTTGATTTTTTGGCGGGGGG